>JAODTR010005559.1:0-11310 GCA_025399935.1 Amblyopsis rosae
AACAAGAATAGACTGTCGAGTTTCAGAAGAAAGTTCTATTTTTCTGGCCATTTTTAACATAATTGCACAAGGGTTTGGTAATCATCAATTAGTCTTTTAACATGATTAGCTAACACTAGGCACCATAAGAACACAGGAGTGATGGTTGCTGGAAATAGGCCTCTGTACACTTATGTAGATATTCTCTAAATAGATTAGTTCTCCCTAGGTGGGTCCTGGAACAAAAACGTTTTGGGAACCCATTCTCCCCATTCATTTAGACAGGGGCCTGAACTGAAAATACTGCCTGCAGGCGTTTACCAAGATGGCTGCCGAGTAGCAAGACAAGGACCCTGCTTTAGCACGCACGTACCTCGGTGATGGGGGACTTGGGGTTGACATTACGGGCAGCAGCTATTTCCTGGAGCTGGTTGACCAGCTCCGTTATGGACAGACGTTCCTCAGGGTTCACCTTCAACATGGACCCTGGAGATGATGGACGGATGAACAGCATCTTGAGTTCAAGTTACTTCACTTTCTCCAATGAACTTACAATGAATACAATCAAACTAATGGTTTAATGAATGAATGAATGAATGCAGATTCTAAAGTTCACAAAGCCAACGTTTGCGTATTATTACTACTAGGTTTGGTATTGGCAAGGACTTCGCGATACACGTCATGATAGGATTGTATCGTGATACATTGCAATAACGATACATATTGCAATACAATATTTACTGAGCATTTTTAAATAGAGCTAAAACATACAACTACATTACATCTGTTCAATAATAATGTATAGATAATTGAGTATTGTATATTCCCCGCCTTGTACTGTACATTTGCTTAGCGTTCCCAAACTAAGTCAAATGTCAAATTCCCTGACTTTTCCCTGACTAAAAACCTAAATTCCCCTGACCTATACTGAATGGAAAAACAGGCCACCAGAACACTATCTGTATAAGAGGGACAGACAACATGGCAACTGAAAATGAATGTAATAATTTGCAAGTACTATGCATGTAAACATTCAGACTAGTGGTTAAATTTGGTTTGGTAAAGAGGGGATTTCCTTATGGAGAATCCTCCCCAGGACATTGTGAACATCAAAAACTGCATTCTGGTCAGTTTAAAAGCAACAATTTGTGCCTTTTCTCCATCAATTCATGGCGGACATGTCTTGACAAAATATAATGCAATAAGGCTCTCAGACCGTATGTATTGATTTCAAATTCTCCTGTAGATCTATTTTATTTGTTGAGACCTGTCAAAATCTAATATCACAACCAGTAAAAATTTTAACATGCTGCAAATAAAATTCGCTGATATTCCATGATTCAACCAAACAATTAAAACATTTCCTGACATTCCATGTCTGGAATAGACATTTAAAATTTCTTCTGCGCAGTCCTAATTTCTTAGCCTGGCTCCGCCCGACTACTGCGCTCAGCAAAAAAAAATTCCGCTTATCAGCGAAATTAGAACGCTGTGAGAACGCATTCTCACAGCGTTCTCACAGCGTTCTCACAGCGTTCTCACAGCCCCCCCTGCTGGCGGACCAATCAGGGTGTATTAGTAAAATTACGTAGAAGTCAAGCGTGTTTCTAAATGGTGGTAGAGCTAGATGAGGTGATCAAAACAGCTGTAGCAATGCTGATTGGTTCAGCGCTGTCCAATAGCTTTAAAATTAACCAGAGGTCTACGCCCAGTAGGAGGAAACGATTGCGAACACTTCCCAATGGAGCGTGGCCTGGTTACACAAGGCTACCAATTACTACTAAATAACCTTCTGGGAATCTACTGGTAAAAAGACAGACAGACAGACAGACTAATAAATACATAAACAGATACAGTACGTACGTATAAGCTCATGGTAAACACTGTATTTCACATCGTTTTCAGGAATGGAGTATTTTCCATTAACTATCTGCAGCTTGGCACCTTCCTCGAATGGATGTTGCTTGTAACAAAGCAGGTAAAGAATGCAACCCAGCGCCTACAAAGACAAACATTATAATACAGAAAGAAGCCTTTTGTTAAGTGGGGGGAAATAAATAAATTAATATGATCCTGGTCGACAGTAAACAACAAACTGTAAAGGTTCTGACCCAGATGTCCTGTTTTTCGTTGATGGGAAGGTTAGCGTAGAGGTCGATCATCTCTGGCGTCCTATATGCTGGAGTGGTGTTTCGAGTGATCTACAGACACACAGACAGACACACAGACAGACTTGAACACAGAGTGGACGCTGGTTTTAATGCTTCACTTCAAAAACAAGGTTTTACCCGTTGCTTAGTGCTACAAATACATCCAGAGACAATTCAATAATCCTGGTTTCTCTATGCTGAGGTCACCTCTGATAAAGTATCTCTGTGTGTGTTTGTTTGTTGTTATGGTGGCAACATCATTAACATGACATAATTAACAAACTACTTCCTGGAGCTGTTAAATTAGTTTAATCAGAGAGTTCTGCTTTCAACGCAGTGACGTCGAGTCAGCGCTCTAGCATCTAGCTAGCCTTAGCAGGTGTTTTCACAGGCCAATTTCAAAACACAAGAAACAGGCTGTACCAGACTAAATGACAAATGACCTTGCTTGATATGGTCCTGAATCCAGACACTCTACTTTGTAACATTAGACACTACAATTACAGAATGTATAGCTACAGGTGCCTAAACGTTAAATGACATCCACTGCATGCGTATTAGCTTGTCTTTAGGTTTGATTTTCAATCGGCCCAACAAGCAAAGGAAATCAAGCGAATCATCCAGTTTATTTGTTTTTCACACTTGTGTGTATGAATTTGGTGTAACCAGGCCTAAAATTCACTTTGTGAATAAAGTCTGGCAACGCTCCATTGTGAAGTGTTAACAGCTGATGCCTCCTACTGGGCGAAGACCTCTGGTTAATTCTGAAACTATTGGACAGCCTTTAATAAATAGGCGTCGCTACAACTGCATTGATCGCCTCATCTAGCTCTGCCACCATTTCTGAACACGCTCGACCCCAACGTCATCTCACTACCCCTCCCTGATTGGTCCGCCAAATGGGGTTTAAAACATTTAGCATAGAGCAGTAATGGGGGCGGAGCCTGACTATGAAATTGCCTCATCGTCATAAACATCAAAAACAAAACTAGAACGAAGTAAATAAATGTCAGCTTTAACCAGAAGCAGTAAGCTCATGTATTGAAGACATTGTGTGCGTATGTGTGTGTGTGTGCGCGTATGCATTTGTGTGACTGTGTCTGCGTGCGCACCTCGTCCTCCACCATAGATCTCTTCTGGGACGACCAGCTGTAGTCGGGGTAGTGTGCCAGCGTGGTGGCACTGCCAAAGTCACACAGCTTGACGGTGCCCTGGTTACTAATCAGCAGGTTCTCAATCTGCAGCAGCAGCAACAACAACAAACCATCGGTCAGCTGCTTAGTCAGGACTAGAGCCATGTAGAAGAGAGTCGCGTCAACACTGTTCACTCCAACTGACCATTTTTTCACAGCAATGGCGGACCAGCTGCGGAATTTATCAGCAAACACTAAAAGTACCCTAGAAAATATACTGTAAATGTAAATCGATGCATTTATTGACTACTAATTATTAAAAAAAATTGCAGTTAGTCATCTGAATGTATCGACTCAAATGCCTAACCAAGCACTTCCTGGAAATGTTTTGCATCCATGTCTGCGAAACGTAAATGTTTGTTAGTTAGTTAGTTGCCAAATGGCAACAACTGCCCATCAAACTGGACCAAAACGTTATACGATGCTCTGTCAAGGACATTAAATCACACTTAAGTGTGTAAATGTATAACATAACAAAAGATACAGGACAGTAATCTTCTGTTAAAATGCACACGACTCTCTGGGCAACATACAGTACAACAGTTCCCAACGTTTAACTGGTCTCAACACGAACCCCTACCCTCCCCCTTCCCCAGTTGCAGACCTATGATCCTGGCATGGCTTCCACCATCGGTTTCCATGCCAACACTTCAACAATGCATTAGTCAGCGCAGCTACGACCACCCCAGGAAGTGTGCTGTGGCGGTGTGCTGATTACTGAGTGACTAGACGCTTACATCGGCAGGCCTGTCCAGCCCCGCTCACTAGAAGCCGGTTGCACTATTATCCAGGAAATTAAAAAAGGCAAGAGGCACGGATGCTGGAGAGAAGGATAGTTGATATTTAATCTAGATATACAAAAATAACACCTTACCCTTCAATTACATCAAGTGCTAACTACAACTTTGTTTGTGTTATCGTTTACAGAGCCAGGGATGCAGGAGGAAGATGAAAGATTGATTTTTGAACTAAAAACCAAAACACCACTCCCTTCAGTGGCAAAGGGTGCTCCCTCAGAAGCTCCGTTCCACACACTGGACGCGCATTGCCAAGGCTGGGATAGTGTTGCGTGGTGGTGCGGCCTGCACCGCTTTGTGTGTTTACAAAGTCAGGACTGTGTAGAAACACCAAATCATGTTTTTTCCAGCAGCTAGCAGCAGGAGATATTCGCTGAATTTGACAAAAAGCATATTAGCTTACATTCGCTGACTCCACCGTTAATGTTTCAAAAGGATTAATAGATAGTAATTCTATACCTGATACCACAAACAACATTCTGTCATCCCATCAATATATTGGCCGACGCCTTTATTGATTAATTCAATAACTTCATTAAAATAAGTGAAACGTTAAAGTGTACCGGCAACCTAAACTGTGTTTTATTGAGCTGCAAACTGAATAATAAAACTCAACTATAATGAGACACACAAATGCTGGTGGTAGCATTTACAAAATTCCCGTTTTTAGAAAAAATCTGGATTCATTGCCTGAAAATGGCTCTACGCGTCATATCTGGTAAAGCTCAACCTGGACCCGGCTGGTTTCCAACAGCCTGCTCATGTGTCATCAAATCAAAATGTTAATGTTGCCCTCCCCTCCCCCTAGTGACTAGGTTTTAGCATTTCTATGCACCGTTGTGCAATGGGCCAGTCAGGCGAGTCAGGTGGAGCTGCGGTGCAGTTACACTTAAATGATTTAACGCCAAATCATTAGAGACGCCCAACTCCCATGAGCTTTGAAACAAATCACGCACTTATTCGTTAAATGGGGCCGGGGCCGACCCACCTTGAGGTCCCTGTGTATGATGGCGGGCTTCTGTTTGTGCATGTGCTGCACGGCGCGACACGACTGGTAGAAGATTTTCAGCACAGTGTCACATGACATGGGCGCCCTCTGCTCCACCCGCTTGATGAAGTCCACCAGCTGACCTGCAGTACAAAACAAACGACACAACACATAAACGCACGCAAGGGGGAAATTGTTACACAAGCTATAGATCGAACATTTTAAATAACTTTAATTAAAAAAGAGACAAACCGACATTTGTCCCACAGCGCATATACCCCCCCCCCCCAACAACACATTTATGCAAAGGGGACATTTATACACGAACTACTTAAACGCTGGAATGTTTTAATTACATTTTAAAAAAGGAAAAAAAAGAAAAATGTCCCACAAAAACCCAAAAGGCAACTCTGATTTGCTACAACAAACTGTTTCTTTGTTGGAAAACAGAAAGGTGACTGAGTGTTTGAGACAAGAAACTGTCCATCTGATTGCTCCATCAAAAACATAAACAGGAAGTAGAGACCACATTGAAAATGAAGATTCTTCCTGAGACATTTCCTGTAATCTAGTTTGGTGAATAAGTAAGATGTGTGCTAACCATAGGTTCTATCAGATAAGATGGTAAAGGATGTGTGCGTATGTGCCTGTGTTTGCGTGCATGTGTGGTGTATGTGTGTGTATGTGTGTGTGCGTGCGTGCGTGCGTGCGTGCAGTGTATGTGCGTGTGTGTAGTGTATGTGCGTGCAACGTATATGTGTGTGTGTGTGGGGGGGGTGTATGTGCGCGTTTGCGTGCGTGTGTGTGATGTATGTGTGTGTGGTGCCCAGTGTACCTGTCATGTAAACATTTACACACATCCAGTGTAAGCGTCAGAGGTAATTGTACGGAGCTAAAACACACATTATTTTAGTTTTTTAACCCCTCGTTTTAAAAATAAAACGTATAATGTAGATTTAAGTGGCACCGAAATTTGAGTTTTAATTTAGTTGGTAGATACCGATCATATAGGAGCCGGGTTTTGGTACCCAACCCTAGTTATGTGTGTGCTTGCGTGTGGTGTGTGGTGTGTTCGTGTGGCTTTGCGTGTGCGCGCATGTGGGCGTGCGTGCGGTGTGGTGTGTGCGCGCACCTCTACACAGCTCGGTGAGGATGAGGAACTCCGCCTGGCCAGTGTCTGACTCCTCCTTGCTGATGGAGGCTGCGGAGCAGAACTGCACCACGTTGGGGTGGCCCGACAGCTTTTTCTGCATGGCCGGCAGGTCAAGGAGTTCACAGGAGGCTAACTGCTAGCCAGCCGCCAGCTCTGGTGGCTGGTACTTGTACTTGACATATTTAACTGGTCTATCAACATTAACCTTGTAGATAGAGGTTTTGAACGGCGGTTATGATATCAAGCGTACCCTGAATGAAAGATAAGGTCTAGGAGGTGGCTCATGAAAATTAAAGATTGTCTTTTGAAGACACGATATTCACTAGTCACTATGGGCGATAAATATATACCTTTAAAATCAACTAAGTTCTTTGTTATATGTAATGTATTAATGTGTACACGTACGTTGAATCTATACATGTGTGGGTGAAGTCTGAAGGTTGTCTGCTCCTGGAGAATATTTGAAACGCAAAGGTAACTCTTAACATGGGTACATTCTAGACATGCATTCCAATTAGTAAAGGATACCATGAAGCAGACTTCTTGTATGATGTCTTTGTTCTTCTCTTCTTCATTAGAAAGTAGCCTCTGACACAAAAAACACAGAAAATATCACGGTGAGACTTCGTTGGTGCCACTGCGAAGTTAATTCTCTAGAGATGTGTTTTCCCATAATGATCCATGATGAAAGTGAGAGGGTTGGGTTAAAACGTGACAAAGCAAGTTTTGACTAAGTTATACCGGATATCTACAAAAACACACAATAGGCTTTGTGTTATAGGCTCTCTGAACTGCATGCAATAGGCTAGGCTGCGATTACAAATCCACCATCTCTCTCGCTCGCTCTCACACACACAAACACACACAGGGTGGAAGTCCTCTTTTGCCCTGGCTGCCTATAATCTGCATTACCGTACAATAAAGTACCTACATCTATCACATCTCTCTGCACCGAATTGAACAAGTCGTCTGTTTATTTAGTAGCCTTGACCCAGACGCAATTAGGCTACGATACAGTGCATTCAATGTATCATGCTGCTGCGGACGTAATGCTGACAGTCTAAAATCAAAATGGTGCTGTACGGTGGCTCTGCAAGACCAAAGTTGTCTGCACCAGAGTCTGTCCCTTTTGAAACGTGCAGTAAAAGCAGGGTCAGTTATTCTCGAGAACACTTGCTATCTTAACGCTTGATAACTCATAATTTAAACAATATTGCTTCAGAGTGCCGCTCCACACGTTTTACATAAATGTATTCTCATATTTTTGCGGGCAAGGCGGTGTGGATTGGCTCTGATAACGGGTCGGGACGTGTCCCGTGCATTGCCAGGGCACAGCGTCAGACCTCTCTAGTTAAAGACAGGGTTAGTCATTCGCAAGAACGCTCGCCAACATCGAGTTCAAAACAGCAGCGCCGCTCCACTTATTGGTTTCAATGCGTGGGGCGGCATTATGAAGCAAAGCGACTGTTGTTGTTGTTGTGAGCAGTGTTCCCCACTCTGTTTATGAAACTATTTACAGAGATAGGGCTGTGTAGAAGTAGCGGATAACTTTTTCAGCACGCCCAGAGAACAGTAAGCTAGCAGAATTCGAGAAGGTATTTGGTGAATTTGACAAAACGTGCACTAGCGTACAGTTTGCTTACAACAGCTGACTATACCATAAATTCCTTCCAAAGAAGAGTACATATATACGAGAGTAGAGGGCTTACTTTTAGGGCATAGTCTTTGCCACTGCTGATGTCCTGGGCCTCGTACACAAAGGCAAAGCCACCTAGGGAAAAACAGCGGAAAAGAGCGACAGATATAGTATAGTCATTACATCAGAATGAAAGAAAAACGTTTTATGTTTACTCGACAAATTGATTGATTGATGTTTGACCGTGTTTGCATAATATGGGCTTAGACGTGAACTGAACTGAAGCTACTGGTACATTTGCCACTTCAATACATGCCATGGTCTTTAAAGTTTCTGTAATGTAGATCTGTATTTACATTGAACAAGGCTCAGCAGTACACTACTGATGCAAATAGTGTTTAATTGAAACTGAAATATTGCAAGTTTACAAAATCTATGTCAATCAAACCGTCAAGACATAGAGACCTATTTTTCTAATAATCAAAAACCCTCAGAATTATCAACAGAAAATGCAGCATAGGAGTGCCTGCCTTCAACCTAACGAGAGGTTTCACCAGCCATCTTGTTTTGTCTGGTACAACAATCCCTTTCAACTGAAAGAAGGTGTTGGTGTTGCTTGTGGCCTGGATAACACGCACACACAGGAATATAATAAAGAATTTCCAAGTAGTTAATTGTGCAATTCTAACAATTCTTTTAAGTTTGTTACAGTGCAGTGGCTACAGTGAACTGAACACAGCAAAGATATCTGTTACTGGCCAACCTAACAAGTGCAACAAGATTAACTAGGAGAGTCAGGCAGATGTTAAGTAAGCAACATCTCTATTAATACGCACAGGGGTTTCAAATTAATTCACATTTTCTTCCAGTTTTTCAGTGAAGGCCAGTGTTCTATTTTGTAGATTTCAATCTTACACATATTGACATTAAAGTGTAACCAAAGATTTTGTTATCATACAAAGATGAGCGTTGTAAAGCATTTCACAAATTGAGCGCTTTTTGGGCCCTATCTTACACCCGACGCAATGCTGCGCAAAGCAGCTAGTGTCCGCTAGTTTCAGACCGACGCAGTTGTTATTTTCCCTTCCAGCGCCCATGTTGTCGAATAGAAAAAGAACGTGCGCCCATTTGGGCGCCGGTGGGTGTGTTGGCCTAAACATGAGGTGTGGTCTGGCGCACTGCATTGTTATCTTGAGGCAGCGGAGAGTGATTGCGAGACTGACCAGCATCAAACTGGTCTGAAGTCAGAGCGAGGCACATTATCAATATAGTATCGCCTATGGCAGGTAGACAATGTGTGTACAATCTGCTTGTTATATATGCATATATGCAAATTAATAAAGTACAATGTGAAAAAATCATTAGTGTGTAACCTACATAAATATATTTTAGGAATCTTGCCTAGAGATGGTTTGCTCCAGCGCTTTCACAAACCCGCAGGTATAATATAAATCCGCCTATGATGCAAGGGCACCTGGCTTTTTAAAGGGAATGGGAGATGAAACTCAGATTGGTTTATCGTTTCTTACGTCCAAAACACTACCATGAATAATGACGAGAGTAAGTCCAACCCTTTTGAACCATGCGTCCGGCGTTCTGACCGTTTATCTGCTGTTAAAATAGCAAACGTGGATTTGAACGCGCCCTAAATCCAATTTGCCCATTGATCGTAAAACCATGCGCTTAGATCGTTAAAATAGGGCCCATGGTCTCTTAAATGGGCTTCACCAACGGCATTTTGCTGTGGAGGCTGACGTAAGCAGCGCCCAAAAGATCCATCTTCCATGCATGGCCTGAAACAAAGTTAATTTATCTAAACAGTCAAAACAGTTTGCTTTTTAAACAGGACTTTTGTCAATATTAACACCAGAATACGTGTCTCAAGACACAATGTATTTAGGCTGCAGTTACACTTTAATATGTTTGTTATTATGAAATACATTATGACAGCTAACTGCTAGTGTGCCCAAATGCTAGCTGTGCATTTCTAATTCTAATCCAAACTGTATTGGATCTGAATCACTAACTCCACCTGTAACAGTGTAGCTGCTCTATGTTGTCATAGTCTAATATTCAAGGTTTAGAGGCAAGCTCAATTTCATGGGAGTATGTGGGGACACCGCTGCAACATCGAGCCAAGCCAAAATGTGTGTTCCCCATTGCAGAATAACTATTGTTAATTATCTCCTGCTAAAGTTATGGAGTGGAACTTGTAAAACGGAATTTGTCCCCCAACCACACTTGTCTCTTCTGGCCTTGAGCTTCTGATGACTAAGAAGAAAGGAAACCTACATTTTCTCAACACTTCCTTTGGAGGGGGATGGGGGGGGCGGCTGGGTAGGAGTGCAATAACAGTTGAGTCAATATTCATCAGAAAGAGCGAGTCTAAACCAGGGGGGGCTCAACAATCTATTCTGCCTGCAAGACCATTCTGGGTGAAGATATATGTTGTTGGCATTGCCAAAAGGGGCCGCCACTTTAACCTAAAGCCTTTAAACTTCACAAATAGGTTGTTGCCGGTGCATTTCTTTGTAATACTGTTTATTTATTTATATATATATATATATATATATATCTGAGGTTGTGTCAGAGAGATTTCCCCCCCTGGTTGTCTTCAGTGACATGTCAATGTAAGGAACAGGACTGTTGTTTCTGTCTGCATTCTAGTTATTTCATAGTTCCATGGTGGAACAGAGTGGACTCTGTGAGCCGGTCTGTACACCCAAAGAACCCATTTACTGGGACAAAGGGCGGGAAGGAGGAGGGGAAATGCTAGCAACTGGAGAGTCCCTGCTCAGGTAACAGCATCTGGGGAGAGGTAGAAGAGAAATGGGACAGGTGTATTTGTGGGGGCCTCTGTATACACACAGTTGGTTGTGGTTTGGAGAATAATGATGGCACTAATGCTAGTAATGTTAGTAATGCCACTAATGATGGCATTACTAACTGGTGAAATGGTAATAGTGGATGATGAACTGTAAAAGACACTTTGGCAGATATCCAGCTACTGCTTGGGAATAAACAGGCGTCACGAGTCTCTGGCACTGTTATTTTGGGGGGTCGCGAGCTGAAAAGTTTGAGAACTGTAAAAACAAATATTCCGCTGGAGGTGTTCTGTAACACTGTTGGAAATATAGTCCACTACAGGGAGGTCGGTATGATCCACACGGAGTCCAAATCTTTATTAGTTTGTTTATTTATATGTGAGTAGGTGTGTGGTTTTCTATTAGAGAAGATACAACAAATTAGAATCACTTCAAGAAATTAATTCTCCCCTGGAAGTGCCACTAGGTGGCACTCGTAGACCCTAATGGCCCTGAACAATCTCACGTGTTATTAAAACATATTACAATGCACGACAAACATAGATGTACACTGCTATTATCTCAACAAGCTTATGAATCTACGAACCTA
>JAODTR010005560.1:0-11310 GCA_025399935.1 Amblyopsis rosae
TCATTGAAGAAAACTGCTTTTCTTTCAAAAATTTGGAAATTTCTAAGTGACCCCAAACTTTTGAACGGTAGTGTATACCGTCATACAAAATATATGTTGCCGTCATATATTTAAATGAATGTAGGCCTTAGCCTATCGGACTTGTATGTGTAATATGAATGCTTCTGCTTTAGTCAAATGTATTTATATTATGTCTATTTTTATTTGTAGTGTCAGATGTCCTTGAGTGTCTTGAATGGCGTCCTTAAATAAAATGTATTATTATTGAATGGCGTCCTTAAATAAAATGTATTATTATTGTTATTATTGTTATCTACTCTTAAATGCCTGTCGGAAGCAGAATGTGGACTAAAAACAACTCACAAAAAATTATCCGCCACCTCCACTATGCTGCACCGCAAGTAAGATGACTGGAGAACTTGCGTACACGAGTTGAGACTTGAGACGTGAGATTTGATCGTTGCTACCACTCACATCCAAATCGGTCCAGAATGATAAATGCCGACCTTTGCGCAGAACTGATCGATTTCTGTCGTACGCACGTTTCATAAATGAAGGCCATTGAGCCTTGCTGTGGGAAGTAAATTGCCTTTGACCCACATATAATGAACGTTAGCTCATCCACACTTGGTAAATGGACTGCATTTATATAGCCCTTTTATCCAAAGCGCTTTACAGTATTTTGCCTGACATTCACCCGTTCACACATACATTCATTGCTGCCATGCAAGGTGCAACCAACCACCGGGAGCAGTTAGGGGGTTAGGCATCTTGCTCAAGGATGCTTCCAGGTAGGTCATCCCCGGGGTTCGAACCCAATATCCTCTGGCTGGGAGCCCAACACCCAGCCCACTAGACCATCCTGCCCCATGTTACTGTTTCCTTCTGTCAAATGGGTGGATATATACTTTTGTATTGTATGTAGCTCTGTGTTATAAAATGTCTTTCTTTTTTGTCATTGGGTTTGTATCAAGACTATGTTGAAATAATTATTAGCAACCCTTTTAATGCTTTTTCCAGGATTGCTTGCACCAATGCAACTGCAATATGCAGTTTTTGTCAGAGCGATGCTCCCACAAATGGGGCTTTTCCACTGGCACATTTGGCCGCGTCGAGCCGTGCCGCGCTCATTTGCGTTTCCATTACCAGTTTAACCATGCCAAGTCGTTCCTGGTCTGGATTGGGGCCAAAGTGAGCCGGCCTGCCTCCAAGTGAGCCGCTGTGACGTTATAGGGTTCGCCATTATTTCGTTAATGCAGTCCTAGCGGGGATGACAGAATGTTGGTGCAAGTCGTGCGACACACAATATTAAGCCTAGGCTATTTTCAGCGGGGTTTTTTTTAGGTTTGTTTTCTTCTTCTTTTTTTTTTTTTTAGCTCTTTGCCTTTTGCAATGAATGGAGTGTAGGCAGGTGAGAGAATGAACTCACTCTTGGAGAGTGGAGTTCAAGGCACAGGCAAACACTTATTGTAAGCAAATCTATTTATCACACAACGTTATGCTAATGAACCTGTTTGTTTGTGTATTGGACAAAGTTACATAGCCTACCTGCAATGATCGCTTTTGGCACTCGTATCTTTCGCATGTTATGTAGGAATTGCCGACACGCCCCCATGCCGCCAGCTCAATGCGGAATGTATGAATATTCCCCATATTACACATCTACTATAAGAACATTTGTAGTCAGGCTCAGGCAAAGCATGTGCCTGTTAAAAGCCTGATAATCCATGTTGACAAATCTGTTGGACAGTGCACTAATAAAGGAGCCCAAAGTTAAAGAGGGCACTACTTTTAAACGTGATTGACTAAGCACGTCGTCGGTTAAAGACACACCTGCAAGCGGGGAAATTCAACGTTTAACCGGGCTGACCGTACAGAGTCGCGCCATGCCGAGCCTGCTCGTGCAATGGAAAAGGGCCATACGAGTATATTGAACCCTCCTCTGTTAGTTTGTACGTGACTCACATTTAAACTGTCTTTTGTATCCTCAGATTGAATTTCTATAGATGTTAATAATTGTGAAACTACCGAGAATTCTATTTCTATCCTGTGTGTGTCTATACACGTCTGCTTTGGAGCTGTGCTTTCTAGTCAATTAAATGTCTCCTAATACTCACTTAGCCTGTTAATCTGTAGCCTTTATCCAACCAGTCTGGTTTGTTCTATTATAACCCGAGGCAGCTAGATGGAGCCTGGTGTTTTGGAGAGCAGAGACCCATGTGGATGTTTGTATACGATATGTTAGTTCGCCTCGCTCATCAGCATGCCAATGAAGCAGCAGCGCTGAGGAGGGCCGATGAAGGGGAAAAGGGTAACGCATGCAGAGATGAGGGATGACACAACGTCTAAGCTTCTTGTAACTGCAGATGGCACATTTGTTGTTGTTTAATTTGTTTATTCACAAATGTTGTCTGGTACGGAAAACTAGAAATACATTGATGTTAATGTGTGGTTGGATCTAACATGTCACATGTAAGATGTAAGTGAAGTCAGTTTATTTATTGTATCTACATTTATAGGCTACTCTCTTGGTTACATTATATCATGTGTGACGGAGATCGTCTGTCCCCCTCGGGGAAGCGAACCCCGATCTCCCACGCAGGGAGCGGCCGCTCTACAAGGTATGCCAAAAACCACGGGCCCTAGCCTATGTTGCCAGAACGTCCTATAAGGTGTCGGAGTGTGAGGACTCGCTCTCACTGCACAGCTAACCGGCTGGCCACCGTTACACACGCATGCTAAGCAAAGTGATGTTAATATAGCCTAAACAGACCAGATCCACTGATATGTTCTATCACGCTCTCTTGTTCTGTGTAACTGGGCACAGTTAGACAGAACAAGATAGCGTGATAGAACAAGGTCCTCTTCTGAAT
The DNA here is from genome assembly GCA_025399935.1 of Amblyopsis rosae. Taxonomy (NCBI): domain Eukaryota; kingdom Metazoa; phylum Chordata; class Actinopteri; order Percopsiformes; family Amblyopsidae; genus Amblyopsis; species Amblyopsis rosae. The sequence continues at coordinate 2,874 of JAODTR010005560.1, forward strand.
TACCTTTAAACAGGAAGTGGGCTTATGGCCATTTTGAGCTATGTTGTTTGATAGATTGAGTAAGTGATTTGTTGCATGTATACTGATACCTTCATGTGTCTCGTTTTTTTTATTTTAGCCTGTGACACAGAGTAAGCGGTCATGGTTTGTGACCAGAGTGGATATCGAGTGCTAAAAACCGGTCTTAGGTCAACTCCTGGTGTGAAATGTTTGCCCTGCCTGTTAACTACAGCTTTAATTATTTTATCCGCTACGCTAAGAGCTACCTACTGAATAATGGACAGATATTTTGACTTAAATGGTGTTTGAAAAACCATTACAAGCACTGGAAAAGTTTGCCTGAGGCTGCATTCACTGCCAAATGGGAAGTTTGTACCTGATAATTTGGGTACATTTAATCTACTTGGTTCAGTTGCTCCAGAAATTCTATGGAGTCATCCTTGTTTAAAGACACATTGGGTATCTTTCAGCCTTGTTTGACCCAGGTTAACACCCTATTTAGTATACAGTACATCATAATCTTGCTTTCTTGGGAGTAGTATTTACATCGTTTATGATGCAGTATTGTCTCATTACGCTGCATTTTCTGTCATCCACATGTCCACTCAACCAGTCACACGCCCAGTGACTCACTCTAGTGTGTGTGTGTGTGTGTGTGCGTGTGTTTGTTTGTGGGTGTGTGCCTGGGTGTGCATCCACTCATGTACAGCCCTGGTCATCTTTGCTGAGGAACTGGAACAGTTTGGCAGTGACACATCCAGGCTACATGGCCTTTCTCACCTATGATGAGGTCAAAGCACGACTACAGAAGTTTATTCACAAGCCTGGCAGGTGAGACAATAACTAACACCTCCCATCTAACCGCAAGCCAGATCACCTTGTTGTCAAAATAAACGTCTTGCATTTACTGACATTTACTTCATGTATTTCTTTCTAGCTATGACTCGGCACATTTCTCCACTTAGCTGGCTATATATATATATATATATATATATATATATATATCAAGTTTAACGCCCGACTTGGTCATTGAGTTATGTAGTTGGTCATCCTGCATGTCAATCAAAACACCTCACTGTGTCCTAGACGTTCCGTAAGTAAAGGCTGGCTCTGCGAGACTAACCAGTACCAATATGATTTCCACAGCTTCATAGGCATTACATTTCAAGACGCCATGCGTTCAGAAGGAAGCAGGATAGAGCCTATCAGCTGTTGCGGTTGTTGTGCTAATTTGTTATTGTGCACCAAATGAGCAAATGTAGCGGCTTTACCGCGTAAACCGCACCCTCCCTTGTCTCCACAGTTACATTTTCCGGCTAAGCTGTACGCGGCTGGGTCAGTGGGCCATCGGCTACGTGACGGCAGATGGAAACATCCTCCAGACCATTCCCCACAATAAGCCTCTCTTCCAGGCGCTCATTGACGGCTTCAGGGAAGGATTGTAAGTGAGACCCATAGACTGTGTATATAAATGGACAAGCCCTTAGCTTTTCTCTAGAACGGGGTTGAACACCGTGCTGTGCTGGCTCTGGCCATCTCCAGCTTTGCAGTACCTGCCTCCGCATCAACGTCCTATGCCCCTTTATTCACTTTAATGGGTTAATTGTAACAATAATTTTTTTGCTGTAACGTCGGACATTTTAACATTTTAGGCAGGGGACTGGCTCCCTGTATGCAGCAAACCTCAAGCAGGCATTTGATGAAGCACAGGGTTAGGCACTTCCGCATTGTAATAATGTCTCAGCACCTTTGGTGTCCATCTATTTTAGGTTAATCAACTTCCTTTCTTAGAGGTCTTCTGGTGGAACGCTGCTGTCATCTCGCACTTCCCCTTTGCTTCTCACGTGTTATAAACGTAATAAAGGGTGATATCTTGCACTTATTTTCCACTTAAATGTGTGAAGAGGGGATCTTTACGTATGACTAACTGACAAACTCAAATCCCACCCCATATCACATAGCATTCCTCTGTCAATTTGTAATTGACTATTGAGGTTGTAATGCGTTGCTCTCAGTGGTTTGGCTTGTCTGCTAGGCTAATGCTAGTCTCATACCGTCGTATAAGGTCAGCCCATGCAAACCTGTGATCAAACGGACTCACGCCATAAGAGATCGAGCAAAATCACATGTATCAAATGGCATTCGCGTCATGTGACCCTACACACGTGCAGCGTTTTCATCACAGGAGGAAATAGACTGAGCTGATTCGTCCTTGCATTTCATTTGCTGTACAAACCCCATGAATACGCAGTATACCACTGACTATGAAAGTTTATGTATAAAAATGTGTCTCACAAACTCTGAATCTGTCTGTCTGTTCGCCCTGCTCTAGCTATTTGTTCCCTGACGGACGAGCACAGAACCCTGACCTGACGGGTCTGTGTGAGCCTTCGCCCCAGGACCACATCAAAGTCACACAGGTCAGATCGCCATGCCGACAACCAGCCTTAGCCTGTGCATTGCTGCTGCACCAGGTCAGCTCAAATAAGATGTCGTTGCCTGGCCCGTTCATTTTGGGAACATTTTCCTGCAGCCTGACCTGTTTACTGATTGCGTTTTCACAGAATGAGATGAACTACTCCAAGCACTGCAAGGACCTGTGTTCTTACGCTTTCATTAGATTTGACATACCGCTGCATACTAAGTTGGCCCTAGACCTTACTCGAAATGCTCCCAGGCTCTTTCCAAAGCCATTTGAGCGAGAGGGTTATTGAAAAATTATGGCTGTTTTTTTTTTTTGGTATTAAACCTCCTGTGTAAACCCCAACGTGCGCTCTGTCTGGTTTTCCCTTCAGGAGCAATATGAGCTATACTGTGAGATGGGCTCAACGTTTCAGCTATGTAAAATATGTGCTGAAAACGACAAGGACGTGAAGATTGAGCCCTGCGGTCACCTCATGTGCACCTCCTGTCTCACCGCCTGGCAGGTAAGGCTCTGGGTATGTGTGCGTGGGTGGGTTTAGTGTGACCAGATGACTGGGGGGCTCGCTTGTTAAGTGAGACAACTGGCATCTAAGGAGACGTTCTTACAAACCCCTCCCAGGTGCAACGGCTGCCCCGTATGTTTACAAATGTAGCACGCTATATTGTCTCTAGAGATGTTGACGTGCTTACTCATAAAACATAGCGATTACCCGTGGTGATAGGTTATGTTATGCTACTCTTCCGGTCTTGTATTATACATGTTAGCGGAAGTCTCGTTTCTCAGATTAAAGACTCAACTGTTATTATTGCGTATGGTCCAGATTAAAGTTCAATCTACCGTAACCATGTATACATCTGTTCCCACCACCCCCCCACCCACCCCGTCTCCACCACCAGGAGTCGGAGGGTCAGGGAACAGGATGTCCCTTCTGCCGTTGTGAGATAAAGGGCACCGAGCCCATCGTAGTGGATCCCTTTGACCCCAAGGACAATAGCGGGGGCTACGGGGGCTGCAGGGGCATGTTTGGGGCAGAGGGGGCGCCCTCGCCCAGCTACGACGACGACGACGACGACAGACTGGAAGAGCCGCACCTCATGATGAGCAAACTGGCCTGCTCCAAGGTAACGTGCGGTAGAACACAAGCCCACCTGTGCGGCAAAACAGATCGAGTTTCAAGGTAGCAGGACTCCAGTCCAATCGGTCGTCATGAAGAGACATTATTTCAACAGTCTCACATGCCCCGGAGAGGCTTCTGTTTTGTTGTGGGTGCTACTAGTTTCTCGTGACACATTCGCTAAGCTCCAATATGTTTTTTTTAAGCCTGTTCAGCCTCGGGAAGCACCCTGGGGCTTCTCACTGTCTTCTACTCTTCTCTGTTCTCCTGAGACAGACGTCTCTTCTTAGACTTCCCTGTTATTTATTTTTCTAGGTGAACTCGCATCTGATATCAGGAATCTTTCATCTCGACCTTTATTTTTTATTTTGTTACGGTGCCGAGCTAGCTTCTTTCTTTGTGCCTGTCGGTGTTTGAAGAGAGGTGCATGCTCCCATCTTAAATATTTGATATGTCTCTGAAGGTCTCCCCTGGTCTGCCTGTATGTGAACACCTGGCGGGATTTCTTAATCCCCTTAACCTGTTATCCACTTATCTGTACACGTGGCAGCAACGCGTCTGTTTAAATTAGGTGGATAGGCATATCACTCGCATCTATGTGCAGTACAACGCGTGCCAAATTGTCTTCCCACGTGCTTAAATAATTAAGTAGAAGGAGGAAATCGTTTATACAGTAAATCAATAAACATGTTTTCTCTCCAGCAGAAATCCGCTCTGGATGGAACGGTGAATTGTTGTGCGGGGGACGTTTCTCATTAGATTATGCCCACAGAGGCACATCAGCCCCTCCGTCTTGGTCTTCTGACTAATGGGCGGTGCCTTGTGCCGTTGTGTGCATCTTCCAGGTGGAGCGGCCCCCGTCTCCCATGTCCCTCACCCCCCAGGCCTCCTTGCCCCCCGTCCCCCCCAGACTAGACCTGCTGCAGCACAGACCTCCCAACCCCCCTGGAGCCTCCAGTCCAGGGGCCACCTCCAAGGCAAGGGGCACGCATTCGTGCTGAAACACACACACGTAAACAACATGCCTCATAGTTCTAGATTGCAACGGTCTGTCTGGTTTCATTTCCCAACTGTCATTTTTGACAGACGTTCCCTCAACAGACGTTGTGCTGAACATGCTGTTTCAGTTGTTTGTGTGTGTGTGCGTGTGTGTGTGCATGCATTATGTGCATGTGCCCCAACTTGATTGGCTGTCTGACAGGGACTGAAGGGGATAGGTCAGATATGATTGGCTGTCTGACAGGGACTGAAGGGGATTGGTTACAATCCAGAAATGATGTCACAACAAATCTGACTCGATTTACACAATGTTCTTTTCCCTCCCAGAAAGTAATTTTGTGGGGTCCCTTCAGACAACAACACAGTTGACCACATTAGTTCTGTCCTGCATGAGAAAGTATATTTTCTATTAGTTTGAATTGAGTGCGCTGTGGTAAATAAACAGTGAGCTAACTTTCCCTCCCCCAACATCTTCCTCTCTTGTTGTAGGCGGCGTCCCACCACAAGGACAAGCCTCTCCCCCTGCCCCCGGCGCTAAGGGATCTCCCTCCGCCACCTCCCCCTGACCGCCCCCACCCCGCTGGGACAGAAGGCGGGGCGGGGACGGAGGTACGCCTGCAGAGGCGGCCGTTGCCAAGCACTCCCAGGGACAAGCTCCCACCGACGCCCCCGAGTCGCCCGCTGCCCGACTGGAACTCCAGACCCGTCCCCAAGGCCCCTTCCTCCACCCCCTCCTCCTCTTCTTCCTCCTCCTCCTCGTCCTCCTCCTCATCCTCCTCCTCGTCCACCCAGGTGTCAGCTCTAGGGGGCGACGTGCGAGGAACCTCCAGGGAGCTGTCCAACAGGCACTCTCTGCCCCTGGCACTGCCCTCGGCCCTGGACACCCGCCCCGACGCACAGAGGAACAACAGCTCCCTCAGTCTGGACCATCAGCTGGTGAGGAACCCTAGCCCCAATGTTCACCCAGTGAATAAGGCCTGGCCGTGTGCCCTCTTACTCTTACCATTGGACGGCGTCGCTACAACTGTTCTGACCGCCTCATCTGGCTCTGCCACCATTTAGAAACACGCTTGACTTCAACGTCTTCTCACTAACCCACCCTGATTGGACCGCCAGCAGGGTGGCTGTGAGAACGCTGATGCGAACAGGGTATCCAGACTGTAATCTCAGCGAAACACATTTAGCTGAGAGCAATACTCGGACGGAGCCAGGCTAAAGGAGCCACACACACACACACACACACGCGCACGCATGCACGTGCTAGGGCTGGGAGGGGAAAATTGATTGTGATGTATCGCTTATCCTTCCCTAGTGGTGCATTACTGTTCTCAATATGCCAAGTATTGGATGATTTATTATGTGATGCGCACACGGTCAGATGTTTCCCCTGTGGAATGTAAACTCAGTTAAGCAGAAGTTGCAGTATCACCGCATCACAGCCCGTTTGTGTCGTCTGGTTTTAGCAATTGTCCTGGCGTTTCCTGCCACATACAAAGAAGAAGAGCAGCTTCGACACGTCATAGTGTGTACATAGGCGCACGCAGGTGCATGCAAATCCACAGCACACGGCTGCACGGACATGTAAATATGCGAATGTGTCTGCTTCCTTTTTCAGAGTTACCCTGCGACTGTTGGTTCGGAGTACGACAGCCCCAAAGTAAAGCCCTCAGCCTCGGCCAATGCCATTTACGCAATGGCCTCCAGGTACAGTCCTCTTTCACAAAGTGAATATGGTCTGGCCGCGCTCCGTTGGGGAAGTGTTCAGTCGTTTCCTCCTGCTGGGCGTAAACCTCTGGTTTATTTTTAGTCTATTGGACAGCGCTGAGCCAATGGGCGTTGCTACAATTGATTTGATGGCCTCATCAACACTCTTGACTTCAACGTCATCTCGCTAACCCACGCTGATTGGGCTGCCAGCAGTGTGGTTGTGCATACACTAACGTGATCAGGGTTTGCAGAGCATAGTCGGGCGGAGCCAGGCTAGCATCAAACCCCCATTGAAAACCATTATTTCAGGTTACTATACAATATGCCCTATAATTCTTATCGTTAAACATGTCGTTGATATTTATCACCCGTTGGGGGGGGGGACAATGCTGTGACTCATCAGGGGGAAGCCACCACTTCCTATGAAACATGCCTGCCATGCCGTTTGGCTTACAGTATAAAAGGTCATGGAACTGTGAATGTGCGGAATTTGCCTTAAGGTGTGGCTTATATATAATACTGTTTGTAGTATGTAACGAAGACGTGTTGTAAAAGCCGCCTGCTCTCGTGAGTGGTGTGTCGGGTCCCGCAGGACCCCCGAGATCCCTGTGCAGTCCTCTAGCGCGTCGTGTGAAATGCACCACGTCTAGCTAGTAGCTACAGTACATTTAGTCTCATGTTATACCGCCGTATATCGAGTATAGCTTTAGTACTCTGATAATGTGTAATAATAGAGTTACTCACATAGCTCTAAGCTAGTATTTTAATAAGTCTTTCAATTGCTTCATGCATTTATTTGTCCTTTTTTTTTAATACTAAAGTGCATCTGTCTGTATGCCTGTCCCTCCCCCCCCAGAGCGGGTGCGGCTCTGCGAGCAGCGACAGGGGAGCTTGCTGGCAACAGCGACGAGGAGTCCGAATACATGATCCCGTCCTCCCGCCCCATCCTGCCTGCTGTGCCGGCTCCGCCCACGGCAGAAGCAGGCCTCGTTCCCCGGGTCCCACAGCCCCCGCCCCCGCTGACCAACCAGGCGCAGGCCTGCACACTCAACTCACGGTACGCACGGCCTTGAACCTCGTCACGGGCTCCTGCAGCTCATCAGCCTCGGAGCTACTGTGAATGATTGGTACAGAGAGAATAGAGTTTCAACACAGAGGTTCCAACGGACGCTACTTCTGCATTTGTTTTGGGTTTTTTGGAAGGAGGGGGAGGAATTTGCACCATTTTTGCAGTCTAGAACGACCCAGCATTCCATGCAAGTCAGTGGGGAGGTCCATGGATTTCATCATACTATTGCCCATTATTTCTCTCTGGGAAGTTAATGGGTATTTTGAGTATATTACATATATGTAGTATGTAATTATTTCTCTCTGGGGGCGTTACTAGGTATTTTGAGTATATTACATACTACATATTAGGGGTGTAACGGTACACAAAAGTCACGGTTCGGTTCACACCGCGATACAGATGTCACCATTCGGTACAGCGGTGACTGGTTTTTACACAAATACCCTATATGCTTAAATAAACTATATAACCTCACTTTTTTTTGCTTTTTTTTCGCTCCCTTTCACAATCATTGATCCAACTGTAATGTTATTCATAAATTCTTTTCATATATTAATACATTCATGATTCTACATAACCGTCCTAAATCATGCCGTGACATCTTGCCGTTTATATGCATATATGCAATTATGCAATACATTTATAACAAGCTAGTTACTTACTAATATTTCCGGTGGTGCGTGACAGGTAAAACCCTGTCGGTAATCTTCGTGCAGTTCGCGTGTGTGACAGTCCAAATGCGGAGGAAAAAAAAAACTCTTCCACTTAGTTCCACGTGCATTGTGCAATGCTCCTTAATGTAGAACAACGCCGACACACCATACTTTTCTGATCCAACAATAAACCTTTTCACCACACGGCTGTTTTGAATGCATGAAATGCGGGTCTAATTTGAGCTACGGTTTACATCTTAAAGGCTCCGTGTGAAACTCTCGTGTCTGAATTTTGTTTCCGCATTATGCTCAACTTCACACCATACCGTTCAACATGCATGCACCGAACCGCAACGCCTGTACCGAACGGTTCGATACGAATACACGAACCGTTACACCCCTAATTAATAAATTAAAAAAAAAAATATATATATATATATATATATATATATATATATAAATAAATATAA
>JAODTR010005561.1:0-11310 GCA_025399935.1 Amblyopsis rosae
AGAGAGAGAGAGAGAGAGAGAGAGAGAGAGAGAGAGAGAGAGAGAGAGAGAGAGAGAGAGGCAATGGGCGTAATCCGGATTAAATTCATGGTTTTTAGACAATCCCGAGTTAGGGCTGTCACTACCATGACAACCCCCCTCCCCCTTCCCCAACCCCAACCAGCCTCACTGGCACATGCAGGGAGCCTCCATGCTGGACATGCAGGCAGCACATGGCCTGCCTATAGGATGCAGGACAGCACAACAGTGCCACGGACCCATTCAAACACATTCACCCACTGGACCGGGCTCAGCAGAATCACAGCCAGGGAGGAGTTGTCTGGACATACTGCAGCTGCTCCAGAGTGGAAATCAACTTGCGGAGGTGTGTGAAAGATAGACCCACCATGTTACAACCCTCACCCTGCCCCGTGGTGCTCTGACACACAAACATGCATGCAATCAGTCAGTGCTGTGAATATGGTATGTTGCTATGGGAAGGTCTATTAGGGGAGGGGATCAGACGGTTTTTCCCGTTTCACATTACTCCACCGCCACCAAATACGCTAAGCCTGGAGAGAAGAGTGAAAGGTGCACATGCCACTCCCCCCGTAAACAGACGGTACTACTGTACTGTGTGTGTGGTGAAGCGTGTATATGTTGTCACACTCTATTTGGTTATTCACACCCATGCAATCTGACTGCGAAGAGAGCATGCAGCAGGATCTGTGTTGTGTGTGCCTGTGTGCGTCTCCGCCTCCGAGTAAATACAGTAGCCACGCAGCACAGTTAGTTGCTTGCATCTTTTACGCCTACATTTAATTCCTGACATCTTAAATACCAGAAAGATGCTTCAGATCAGTATTTTTATTTAAAGGAGGTGGAGGTGCATGTTTTGTATGTCTAGACAACTATTTGGTTATACATGTAGTTCTGTCTGCTTGTGTGTGCGTCTGTGTCTGAAAGGTGTAGGGTGCAACCTTATGCACGCACATGCACACCACACGCGTGCACACACACACGCGCACACACACACAACCAAATTCACTAGTTAAATGTCATACACAATCGTTGCTTTCAGTAGAAAGAAAAAATGGTCTGGGCCATTAGTCTGAATAATGGAGTCAAGGACAGGTGGAGAGAGAGAGCTACAGTAAACACTTGCAACAGGCCGATAAAAGCTTCTGTCTCGAGTAAATCATTCAGCCAGAATTCTACCTTTCATTAAATGGATTGTAGAAGTTGGAGAAGGGAAAAGGGAAAACTATGTCTTCTGGAAAAGTGTAGCTATTATTTCAAAAACATGGTAATTGCAGTAACAAAACAAAACAGAATATTCCTTAAGGGAAATTCTGTTGGTAAAGTGTGCCGACACAACAGATATGTTAATGAAATAATGTGCTCTCACCCTCAGACACACTCAGAATCACCACAATACACATACTGCAGCCACAGATGTAAACATGCACCCGTCATGCTCATCATTGTTTTCTGCAGGAGATGGTTGTCCCTTATACTACACGAAAACATGGTCAAAATCATGGTCATTCATGGTATTTCACTGAAACACCATGCTACATAATACAGATCCTCTCAGGCAAATGTCACAGTGATCTTCTAATCTACTGCATAAATTCTAGCTGTGGCTTACATATCACCTTTTAAGGATGAAAGCTTTATTGTCATCTAAAAGTATTTTTGATTTCATGACTAACACATAGCACACACACACACACACACACACACACACACACACACCGTCTTTATGCAAGAAAGGGTAAAGAAATATTCTACATGAATATTAACACTGTTCCTCCCATATATGGACTCTAAGAAGGATAAAGTAAGTATAACCTGTAGACAAAGATGAAGCATGGAAGACAAAAAAAAGGCAATGTGTGGAGATTTGAGTGCAGGATCAGTTGTACCAATGGACACCATTAGCACTGTTACTGGTGCCCAGTATGGTTATACTGCAGACCAAGTCTCACTGCGTCAATACACGTCTACTTGACAAGAGAGGTATTTTGATTGACATGCACTATAACTACGTCAATGAGGAGGTAGTTGGAAATTTACAGGTTGGATTTACAGGTCTTGAAAATCTGTAAAATTAGTAGATGGTGGTTACTGCTTAAAATAAATACTACATTCTAAAATAGAAAATAAACCACTGCCTAGCGCACCGGAAATTATGGATACATACTTGTGAATGACAATGCTAACAGCCAATGGAAATCAACAGTATCACTTCCCAAAAGTCAGTGTTGAGCTTAAAGGGGTATATGTATCAGACGTCCAGCACAGAGTTGCTTGTGACACAGTGCTAATGGATGGAAGAGGCTGAGACTACTGCAGAACAGGCATTTGGTGGCTGCTGTCCGTATGAACGTGTTTGCAATTACCTGAGCTGCTATGCGTTTGAGCAGGAAAACACCTCTCTATAAAGCACAGAGCAAAGGCATGTGCTTTATCAGACTCATATCCAAACAATATAATATACATTTTATGATAATTTTATTTTGGGAGCCCGTTTTCTCTTCATTTTATTAAATGATATGATTTTATCATCTTAAATCACTTCATAATCAGATTAATAAATCATAGTAGCAATAAGAAACATATGTTACAGGTATCACTTTCCACAATCTGGGGGTTCACTATCACTAAAGCAATATCACGGTCTCCCAGGAACACACATATTGCTCTTATGGTCCCTTTTCACCCTGCAAGATGACACAGATAGAGCTTCGCCCTGAATAAACAAAAGCATCCATCACCCAGAACTAGGAGTGCTCCCTGAGGGTTGGCCAATAACGCCATAATGATTTGGTGTTTGTGTGAAATATCCTCAGGCAATGGCTCCACCTGAACGCATGGGCGCACTGATGCATGGGTGTGAGTTTCAGCACTACTAGTACCGTACTAGTATGTTACAATGTGCTGAAGGCGATATGTCTATATAGGCTACTGTACATGTATACACATGCAGCCTGTTCCCCCATAGCTTGTGCAGTGATGAGGTTCATATACCTCCGGAGCTTCTGAGAAGCCATCATAGCCAGGTCTACATTGAGAATAAGATGTAGAAATCCCTTCCCGGGCACGCATGCCACAAAAAGACCCAGATAAACATTTTCACATACGTCAATAATATGTATATACATACACATCACATACAGAGACATCCATAGTTTTGATTAATCTGTACAGTATGGATTGAATAGCAAATATACGTGAATGAAGTTCTCTGATATAAAATGCATCAAATTATATTTGTTTGATGACAATTGTATGCCATCAAATAAGTCCAGTTCATTCAACTCATGAATATTTACATAGCAATGTTAGGATTTAGGGGTTCACACAATACTGGAGCATGCTTATTTGCTTTATAGTTCTCTTTCAGCCGCTTTGAGCAATTTTAAGCTCTGACAAATGTGTTCTACTATTTCCCTAGCGGGAAAGGGTTTCATGAATAAACATGATTTGTCTGGCTAATTTGCCATCAAGGTTTATTTTCAGGCAGTAAACAGTTCAAATAATGCATCCTTAGTTTTATTACTCGCTTAGTATTCCAGTCTCTAGAAGACCATTTGTATTGCAAATGGTGGAATTACTATTATTTGTCTTTTATCAATGTCCATTTTCTAGTCCATTATAAGAGATCAATACATGTTTACCTGCATGTGGATGTGTCTCAGCCTGACCTACTGGAGTCTGGCCAGTGAGGCTACAAGCTAGCTACAATCTGAGAAGTACAGCATGAGCGATGTGTAGATGGTAGATAGGTAGAGCGTGCTCCATCACAGTGTGTCCCTTGAGGTTGTGTGTACCAACAGAAGGAACACACTATCAGATGGGACTGGGAAGGTCTGTTTACATCAGGCCTACAGCTCGTAATGGCAGGTATAACTCAAAAGCAGCGGGTGATTACTCCTGCATAAACATATAGAAACAAATACACACGCACATGCACAAAAGTGTCTATACTGAATGCACTTTCACTGAGGTCCAACAAAGCACACAATGTACACATTTAACTGCATGCAATGTACAATGCACACAATTCTTTTATGTTAGAAAAATATACGTGCACTGGAGGCGTAGCCAGTAAAAAGATGAATCCCGTTCCGCATGCGCTACGCGTTCGAACTTCGATGTAGCCTGGCCTTTAGTGAGAACACACAACAAGCAATTTGGCAGTAGAGGCGTCTAATCTTCTGTCATCACATAACACATTAACGTCTGTTATATTCCCACTAATGTGTGTATGTGTTTGTGACTAACTCACATATGACAAATACACACATGCTGTTGACATGGTAGGCTCCTGAGAACACACACTGGATCAGGATTGGGTGGCACAACTCAGTTAAATAATGTAGTCCAATAGGAGTTCTGTCCTCTGTATTGAATTAAATCAATCAATTATAATAATAAGACTATTAATAATATTAATAATAATAATAAAAGTAATGCATTTTATTTCTGGACGCCTTCCAAGTCACTCAAGGACATTATGTACCCTTGGGTGTACATGCGTATTCTCAGCTATTGAAACATGTCATTAGTTTGGACAAGTAAAATAATCTTTGTGATAACTTTGTGGGGCTTCATGTGAGTGTTTGTCCTGGTCAGCACCATCTCGTGATGACAGTCCTCTTGGCTGTCCACCAAACACCCTGCAGACTGACAGCATGTGTAAGCGCTGGCAACAGTGCGGAACTGCTTTTACTCTCTTTCCCCTTGTCTTTCTCTTGTTACTCTTATATATTCTGTGTCTATGGCGGTACTCTTGTGCCTTGTTTAAGATCCCACCCTGCACGCAATCTTCAGCTCCAGTCTCTGTGAATTGCTCACTTTCTCAACTGAATTGATTCAACTCAATTCCTTTCTTCTCTTCCTATGTGAATCATGTCTACTCATGTCTCTTGATGTCTCCTTGGAGCAAAGCTGACCAATTGGCTTGACAAGAGGCACAGTCTTGCCAACATGTCATGAATGTAGAGCGATTGCAATACCACGCCCGGTGCTCTGATTCTCTCTCTCTCGTCTGATCTCCCGCTCAAATGTCCCCTCACTCGCCCCCTCACCCTATACTCCCGCAGCACCTCCCACAGTATCTCCCGGGGGACCCGGTCATACGGCTTCTCCAGATTCACAAACCACCTCCAGGATCCTTGCGAGAGTAAAGAGCTGGTCCGTTGTTCCACAAAAAGGACGGAATCCTATAGCATAGTTCTTCTTACAATCTGAGGTTAGACTATCGGCCGAACCCTCCTCTCCAGCACCTTATAGTAGACTTTACCAGGGAGGCTGAGTAGTGTGATACCACTGTAATTGGCGCACACCCTCTGGTCCCCCTTTTTGAAGAGGGGAACCACCACCACAGATCTAAGACCTAAGACCTTGAGACCACAGCTCTCTGCCGCAGCTTCAGCAATGGAAGCTTTGAGCATTTCCCGCTCAGGTTCAATGTCCCCAACCTCCACCGGACTGCTTGCCGGAGGTGTGAGTTGAAGAGCTCACGGGCAGAGGCCTTCTCCAGACGTTTCCAGTTCACTAACACTACTTGTTTGGGCTTATCAGGTCTGTCCAGAGTCTTCCCCCACCCCTTGATCCAACTCAAGTAGGTAGCTCTGCCTCTCTCTTCACCCGAGTGTCCAAAACATGCGGCCTTAGATCAGATGATACGATCACAAAATTTATCATAAAACTTTGTGCTATGATGCTCTGGTACTGTTGAAGTCTCCCAGCAGAACTATGGAATCCCTACTGAAGCCCCATACAGGACTCCATTCAGGGTCTCCAGGAATGCAGAATACTCCGAACTGCTGTTTGGTGCATAAGCACATACAACAGTAAGAATAGGCGTTGTGAGGCAACCCTCTCGTTCACCAGGGTAACCTCCAAGTAGCAGTGCTCAAACAGGGGCTTGTTAATATCCCCACAACCATTCGCCCGGTGCCTCACACCCTGGGCAACTTCAGAGTAGAATAAAGTCCATCCCCTATCCAGGAGATTGGTTCCAGAATCAAGACTGTGTGTAGAGGTAAGCCCCACCAGATCTAAATGGTAGCGCTCCACCTCCCGCACAAGTTCCGGATCATCCCCCACTGCGAGGTGACATTCCACGTCGTCAGAGCCAGTTTTTGCCGTCCGGGTCTGGTCCGTCGAGGCCCCTGACCTTCACTGGCACCCATATGGCAACGCACCCAATCCCCACGGTTCCTCCCACAAGTGGTGGGCCCATAGGATGGAGAGGAGGGTGCCACGTTGCATGTTCGGGCTGTGCCCGGCTGGGCTCCGTGGCAAACCCAGCTACCAGGCGCTTGCCAGCGAGCCCTCCCTCTGGGCCTGGCTCCAGACAGTGGCCCCGGGCTTCCTCCGGGCAGAGTAACTTCTCCTCTCTTATGCTCTTCAATGAAGGGTCTTCTGAACCATTCTTTGTTTGGCCTGTTGTTCGCTTTGCCTTGGGTGACCCTACCAGGAGCACAAAGCTCCAGACAACACAGCTCTCATGGTCAGAAGGACACACAAACCTCTCCACCACGATAAGGTGATGGTTCCCAGAGAGGCAGTCTGACAGTCCCAAAAAAGGAGCCTATTTGGGATGAATCACTTATTAATTGTTAGTATTTATTGTGTTGTGTTTATTGTTAGTACACACACATCAGACCACTATGCCTGTGCATATTGAAATGTCCTGCACATAAGAGTGGTTTTACTAATTCTGTCATCTTTACACATTACCACTTTTAAAAGGAACATATTTACAGTTTGAGATTCAGGCTAATAATAAATTTTATTTTGGGTTAGATTGAATAAGAAAAAAAAAGTCTGACATATTTATTCATTAATTAACGACACAGTGTGAAACACACTTGACCGAGTGCTACAACTGTATATTTCAGCCATGTCCACTGAAACCCCTGAATTATCACTATATCTCACAAGATGCAACAATATTGTCACTCCTAATGTTTACCAGACACATGGCTCCCTGTGCCTAAAGTGCTTATAAAGTGTGTGTCAAAAACGCCATCCTGAAATGAAGACCTCTACAGTGACCTAAGACTGAGGTCAATCAGAGTCATTGGATTAAAGACGCTAAACACCGCTCACCCTGCCATCAGGCACTTTGGAACATCAAAGAAGGGGGGGTGGGGGGGGTCATATTCTATGGTGCACATACACAAACACACACACACACACACACACACACGCGCGCGCACCCTTGGAGATAATGTGCCAGCCGAGCATGCAAATGCACATGCATGTACATGTGCATGACAGATTTAGATGAGAACAGTATGGTGGCCCTGAAGTGCAAAACACAACGACAATTCAAAAAACGTTGTGTTTTGTGAAATGTGTTTTTTGGATTGTCGTTGTGTTTTGCACTTCAGGGCCACCATACTGTTCTCGTCGTCTAATTCTGTACCGTAGTACGGTCTGTAGCATTCACGCAACACACGTCAATAAGGAGCAATACTCACCTTCCAATCATAGTAGAGTGCTGCTGCACAGCGGCCTCTAGGAGGCGCTCTAGTATGGTCCATTCTCCCATGGCTGAGGTCAAGACACATGCACTGGAAACACAAAGTCAGCTGCGGGAAGCCCTTCCTGTTGGCTTCCAGCTCTGGGGCACAACGGGGTTGCCCTTTTGCCTGATGTGCAGTGAGGTAGAGAGTCTTGGAGGAATTGTCTTCAAAATGGGACTGTCCAGGTTAAAAGTTTAAAAGGGGGAGGAAGAGAGGCTCAGAGACACCCCATTGTAGCTTGTGCGTTCCTCCTATCCTTCTATGTGGATGCCAGGCAATAACTTACCCATTTCAAACACACACACACAAACACACACAGGTCTCAAAGTTCAGCTCAACTGGCTGGATGGACACATGTCAATATGCTGGCCACACATCATACACATTCGGTGCAGGTGTGCCTGCCCTTTCTTGTCCAAATGTGCGCCTGGTTCCGAGCTCAAGTGCAAATATCTTAGACTCTCTCCCCCAGTAGTTCTGTGTCCAGTGCCTGTCCAGTGTGTTCACCTGACCCTATAGTTGGCTCTCTAACAGATGGTCCCTATTCTTTTTATTCAGCCTCTCACACACACACTGACACACATGCCTGGTCTAGCACGTACAGGCACTAAACACTGCATGCTGTTATGTATGGTGACATCACAATAGCACCTACTGAGTAAGAGCCCACTTTAGCCTAGTGCGATCATCCCTGAAACACCCGCTGAATCTATGACAGCATCTTAGTCTACGGTTGCTGGGTTCAGATCTATAGTCCTATGTTTGAGATACACTCATGGGAGATGGCCATGGGGTCTCTCGCCTCTGTACTCGCGCCACTTTCCATCGTCCTGTCACTCGCTTTCCATTCCGTCGTCGACAGGCAATATTAGTCCTCCTGATTTCGGTTGAACCTTCACCTCATCTCCTCCTCCTCCTCCTCTGCCGTCACCAACTTCTCCGACCTCCTCTCCTCGTTCCGATCACTCGCAGTTGAGGAGCGCTGGAGTAAGGCGCCCTTTCTCTCTCAATCCGTTATATCGATAGCGCTTGTCGGACACGCTCTCCACTCCTTTGCACCGCTCTTGTCCAGCATGGCAAACGAGAGGTGACGCTCCATGCTTTTAAGTCCTTCTGACTCTACCTCACCTTTTCACTCTCCCCACTTGCAGTCTACCAATCTGTCTCCCTCTCCTCAACCAGGCAGTCAGCTAATGCATGTGTCTGGAGGATTAGTGAAGGGAATCTGCTCCTCCCTTTCGCAGACTCTTCCAACCGCGCCTGTTATCTCTCCATCATCACCATCATCCGTTATCTCTCAATGGTAGGCTACAATGGACATCGCCATAGCACCAATACCAGATATCGCTAAATTCAACCCTTCAATGTGTAATGCTACCTTTTTCGTTATTCCAAATGCCGTCTTATTGCCCAGAGTTGTTAGTGACATCACAATTGAGTAAACGATTAGGAAAATGCACCTGAAGGCTAAACTACCAAGACTATGGTAACACTGCCATAATGGCACCATTGAAATCCCAAATCAAACCTGTTTGTATGTCAAATCAATTGAGTTATACCTAGTTAGCAATTTTAACAAGTCACCTAATATAAATCGCAATGCTGTTGATTGTCCATTTACCCATACTAATTAATCTGAGACAGAATTTGTTTTTAAAACACCCTGTACATATTCAACATATTCCACACTGTAGCGCAGCAACTGGCAATATCACTCTCACGTGAGAAGAGTAAGTATAATATGCTATTATTAGTCAATTCATTGTGCATATAGGCTACATAAAGACAGGGAATGGACGCATTTGGACAGACAAGCACCGCATCCAGGTGGCATTGAGTGCCACAACCTCAGACGTTTCCTTGGGTACCGGTGTACTGACTGGACGCGAGAGGGCAACGATTGTGGTCCGCTGGGTGAGGGCCTTTGTGAATTTTAAATTAAGATTTTGCATTTTCATACAGATTAAGATTAGAGGCTTTGGCACACCTCAAGACAGTACGAGTCCTTGCAGACAGCAGCAGGACAGTGAATGCAATTATTTTTGAAGCCACTGGTCTGTAATCAAGAATCACATGCTAACTTCCCCAAAGCCATTGTTATTCCTACAAATGTTCCTTCAATGGCGTTTGAACTGAATCTGGGCCACTTTGCATTCACCTCAGGAAACGTATATTAGTATGCTGTATGGAATGACTCAATACACACGAGGGCATACATCCCAACCACCTGGAAAGTTCACCAAGATCCAATTTGTCTTTTAAATTAAAATAACTAATGAAACCTGCTCAACATTTACCTTGCAGACATCATTTCATATTGTGTTCCAAATATTAAAGATTGAGGGATCAGACATTGATTGTGCTCATTATTAATCATACATTCCTTGTGTCCAAAGTTGTGTTCAACTATGAAATATCTGGTATATTCTGATATTTAATTGTACTGCAGTTGGCTATAATCAAAATATAAAATCACTGTTAAACCTAGAAGTCACTTATTGTACATAATTCACAATATTCAAACATATTGAATAATTACATGTATTTATCAGATACAAAAGCTATTTGCCTCTTTTGAGAGGCAAACAGAGATCCCACCTCTTTTAGTCTTGATATGTTATTGATATCAATATAAATAATGTGATATGAGGCATCTGTATCAATTGTGATGGTGGATAATACAAGTAGAATGTTACTAAGGCCTTAAGCCTTAAAATGTTCCATTAGGCTCTCAAAGAGGACAAAACCGGCTACACAAGGTATTTACAATCGTAAATAACATCTGATGTTGAGAGCCTGTGAGTTGACAAGTCTGCCTCAAGTGATCTCTTTGAAAGCCTTCTTCTCCACATACTTGAGCTTGAGTCTCCTCACAAATCTGCAATAGATGGGCAAGACAGATAGGAGTCAGAAAAACAAAATGATAGGAGGAATGTACCAAGGCACTTTTAAAAACAGAAATTACATTTTTTTTTAAAACATACACTCAATTGTAAATGCAGGTACACATCTGAAACTAATACTGTATTAATATCTGTTAGGTAAGTGAAAATGTTAAGTCCTTACTTGGCCCTCTCCCTTGGTTCAATCAGGTTCCTCTTCTGTAGACTCTTAAAGCGATCCTTGAGGATGCTGCCCTCTGGCTGCAGCACCAAAGCATTACAAGTGTTAAGAGAAGCCCATGGGAGATCACACAATCTGACAAAATTGTGTCTACACCACTAGATTTTATAATATCTTCAGAATAGAATGTCACAAGTGGTGTTTCAAAAAAGGCAAATGCTACATTTGGAGAAGAGATTGTGATCAATGGTAACATCGTGTTATGTACCTTTAGTCTACGTAGAGAGCCTGCCAACTCATCACTCAGCTGAACCTCCAGGTCCTGGGCTGTGAACCTGTTGAAGAAAAACTAAATTAACTATCACTTTTCTCCTGGCTACATCAGCCATACACATGGGCGTCAATTTCGTTTGAACATTTGGGGAGCATAACGCTGGGGGTCTGAGGGTCGTCCCCCAGAACATTGAAAATCAAACACTTCATTTTATGCATTCTGGTATATTCTTATGGGACTAAATGCTTTTCTACATCAATGTAGGTTAGAAACGTCCATTTAAAGAAAAACATTAAATACAGAAACCCTGGCATAATTCAAAATATATGGAATATAATGATAGTGATAGTCATTGACAGGATATCGAGGTGTAGTCGTGGTGGGGAGGGGTTGCAGTTCGGTGACCTGGGGATCTCATCACTGCTTTTTGCAGATGATGTGGTCCTG
>JAODTR010005562.1:0-11309 GCA_025399935.1 Amblyopsis rosae
CTCTGACTTAGCTAGCCTGTGTTTACATGCAGGACCATTGTTACTCTGGAATAGTAATAAGTTACTATGTACTTTTTGTTTAGTTTCGTTACTTTACATTACTATATTACTTTCACAATCACTACCCTGTCTCACCCCTTCTGAAAATGTACAACCTGTGTAGCCAGCTCATTTCAGAATTGAATCCTCTTTATTGGAACAACAACTAATCTTAGGAGTCAACAATCAGCCAAAGTGAATGCATTGCAGCCTCTCTAACCAGATGATTGACAGGTTGGTTCAATTAGCCTACCCTAAGTTTGTTAGGACAGCAAAATAATAAAGGCACATCTTCATAAGCTTGAAGTCTAGGAGGGGGAATCTATAGTTCTTGTAATGCATTACTTGGATTAGTAATTGCAATATTTATATATATATATTATTACCGTTTTGGAAAAAGATATTTGTTACACTACTAGCTACTGAAAAAAGTTATAATATTAGGGCAACTAAGAACTAGTTACTACCCAACACTGTTCAGGACATACATTTGAATTTGAATGTCAAAATGTGCATTATTCAGAATAATTTCAGGAATAAATGCAATTATTCCAACTAGAAACGTTTCATTCTAAAGCCCTGGACACTGCAAGTGATCCACTCACTCTGTTGCACATCGCTTTGCAACTGAAAGTTGATCACTTGTTTACATTCCAGGCTTTTGTTGCCTAGGTATCCCTCCCATATATTTCCCACCCAAAATGTTTCAGTCAATTTGTCAGTCAACGATATCCTTAGCTCTTATTGGTCTCCTGAAGTTGAGATTAGTTTAAGTTGGTAACCGCACATTTCAAGTGGCCGACTGTTATTTGTCCTGTCGTCGCTAAAAGACTTATTGGCATTCCATTGTCTCTCATTACTACATCGCTACTAGTCTCTTGGAGTGTGTCCGGCTTTAATGTAGGGTGATATACCGATAAACTATTATAGCAGTGTTACAATGGCTGGGGTTGGGGTGACGTTAAATATAGGACAAAAATAAAAGTATGCTCATTCACAGACAAAGCAAATAATGTTGATTATCTAGTAACAAATGGGTTGAACTACCAACCTCATTAATATAGGTAATGTTGAAGATAAAGTTGCCATAGACCCATGCCCACCCAAGTGTATATACTTGATTGGCTAATCGGTGTATGCTAGACACAGCGACTTTTCAAACACTATTTATTTATTTAGTAGTCACGTATGATATAAACTGACATGCCAGACAATGTATCTGTCTGTTAGACACATCCATCTTGAAACTGTTTTAAAAGGGCAGGCGCTTTCAAATATATTCTCAGCAGGTGATTGGACAAACCTGTGAACCAGCAGAGCCTATTGTTATCCACTCTTGCAGTAAAACATTTGGGACAAGAGTGAAAACATATTTTCCATTGAGAAAAGCCTTTAGTCTTCAAATGAATTCTAATAAAGTGTAGGTTTAATATTAAATTTTCCACTACGTTAACCACTGTAGGACCCGCCATTATCGTTTTCGAGTTGTTTTCAAGTCACCTTCGTCCTATCTAAACCACGTTGAGGCTGAAACACAACAATATCCAAGCTCTCCAGACGCTACATATGATTAGTAACACTGCATTCATATTTGTGTCATTTGTGAAATAAAAGCACAAAGTGTTATTGTGTGCATTTAACATGTATTTAACAAATAAATGATCAACTTACCACCTTGTGTACAGGCTCCCAAAAGGTTGATGATATTTTTGTGTTTACCAATCATTTTCATCATCTCCATTTCTGAAATCAAGTCAGATAGGTCCTTCTCTGTTGCATCAGCTGCACAGTTAAAAAGGTGACACAACATTTAGGTGCATGCCTAAATGATAAAGCAATATTTCTTATAGGCTTTTTTAAAATAAATGTATTCATATAACAGTAAACATCTCTTACATTTGAGCATCTTTACGGCCACCTTGGTTAAACGCGTGGGCTTGTTTTTGTCGATTCCTACAGCTTCGGCTAACACCACCTGACCGAAACAGCCTTCTCCAAGAGGCTTTCCCAAGGACAGCCTGAGGGACACGAACACACACAGATGTCAAGTGAAGTCAGGTTTAGTTTCAGTATGACCACAAAATCTCTATCGTTGTAGGCCAGCCCATTAGCTACTGGGCTGGTCATCTATGTCGTCCATCTGAAAAATGTATGTATTAGAAGATATTCTCTGGTTAATGGAACACTACCGTAACAGAAAAATGTTAATATTAAAACCGTAATTTTAAATGTGTTTTTCACTTCAATGAGTCTTGTCCCAAATATAGATAGAATTCCATTAAACATTTTATTATATTCACATATAACAGGTTCAGAATTCTAGGATATGAACAATTTTTTTAGGACATACTATAACTACATGAAATGATACTTAATTAAATGTAGTCAGTCTAATGTAGAGTTTTGGTGGGAGCAGCTCATTTGTGTGAGCTGTCTGTCAGTGGACATGGGCTACCTGTCGCGGGGCAGCTCCCATAGAGGGTCATGGGGAAGCTCGTACACGCCTGCCAGGATGGTGGTGGCAGCACTGTAGAGACGCGAGTGACGGATTAAACACATCCCTGAATGGAGGGAGGACGAAGACTCAACAGACACCTAGAGGAAGGAAGGAGTGCTTACTGCTGCTCACTGGAAACAAGACACAGACAGGGAGACTTTGGGGGCACAATACCTGTCTCCTCAGAGGGATGCTCTTGGCCAGTTTCTGGACAGCCAACTGGCTGTTGAAGTCACTCTTCTTCGGCGTGCAGCACAGCCGGCAGATGATCACCATGGCGGCGAGGATGACAATTATGAAGAAGCTGAAGCAGTAGATGAAGATATCCAAGTAGGTTTGGGAAGGCACAGGGGTGGGGGGCAGCTCTGTAAGGGGGACGAGAAAGGCGTTATTATAGGAAACCCTACAAAACAATAATGGCTTTTTTTTAACATAGCGTTTCGAGTGCGGTGGAAACTACTCCCCTGCGTTAGCATACCTTCAACTACATTCAGCCACGCAGAGTGGTGCGAGATGCCTATTGAGTTTCCTGCAAGGCAGGTGTACTCCCCTGTGTCATTCAGGGAGACGTTCTTCAAAGTCAAAACCTCCATCTCCTGGTCGGTGGTATTCAAACCTGCCTCCTGAGAGAAAGAGGCTGAACTGCTAGAACACTGAGCACTGGTGTGAGAAGGCTCAATTAAGGAGAGGTAGTTATAGGACGGACTAAAAGGTATAATTCTCACAAGCAGTAAAGAATGCCAATGTCATGGAATGTCATGTAAATTTAGCAACTTGTAGCAATGACAGACGAAATTACTCTAAATAATAATAATTTACTCGATTGAGGGTGCCAAGGATAACTGACCAAAGTTTTTTGGTGTGAAATATGCAAGAGGGATAGGCAACCAGAGCCTGGAATGTTTACTAGCAACTGACTTTGTGACCAAGTGATGGGCATGAGTGAATTATATTATGTGCCTGGGTCGTGTTCAGAATCTAAGTGTTTTGTAAATGCCCATACACACCTTTAGGACACGGACATAAGGATCACCGTTTGGGGCTTCTCTACTGCCGTTGACGGTGATGTGTTTAAGCCACCGAATGTGTGGCTGTGGATCGCTAAACACTCGACACACAAACTCCACATCGCTACCAACCACTGCCGTCCGATTGGCTGGGAGACCTGCCTGGAGAATTGGTCTGTGTGGAGAACGTTCTGGAATACAAAACAGCAACACACAAAAACAAACATATTTAGAAAAGATGTCGAGAAAAATGTGGCTTTATATACAACTGAAAAAATATAGCTCTTACCAACTACATCCAGCAGGTAGGTATGTTTAAGGCTGCCATATTTATTCTCCACCACACAGGTGTAGTTACCTTTATCAGATGGAACCACAGACTCCATTATTAGAGTCCACATGTGGTCTTTGATCTAAGGAATATATGACCATAACGTTTTTTAAACAATAAATGAAAAACAATGCTCATTATTGAAACAAGTTGTGGTGTGCCACAAGTTCAACTATTAGGAACTCTGATGTTTGTGTCACATTGACAATTGTCTTATATCTATTTCTACCCATTTAGTGTTACTTTACTTGTATTTGTAACAGAAAATACAAACCTTAAATCCTCCGATCCTTTGGTCTTTCTTAAACTCTTTTTCGTTCTTGTACCAGCGCAGGGAGGGAATAGGGTTCCCTGTTGCTTGGCATTTAAACTTAACTGTTTTACTAGCAGGAACAGCATGGAGTTGCTTTTCCATCTTATCTGGCATTACCCACTGAGGTGCCAAGGCTAATGAGAGGTGGGGAAAACAACAAACACAGAAAATATAAATAAAAATATACTAAACTACTGATTCCAGACTGTCCTTATTGCATAAGTACAAAAAACAAATGTCTTTAACATCTTTAATTGGAGCTTACGGAGCTTTTCATTGCTGGTTGACAGTTCATTTGACAGTTTATTTTCCTCCGAGGATGACTCATCATCTTCTTCGTCTTCTGAAGACTTCACAGTGTCAGCTAAATGAAATAAAAATAATGGTGGTCAAAAGCTCTCCTGAATACTCAGTTTTTATGCAAGTCAAGTGTATGCATGTTGTGTGTGTGTCTGCGTGTGCGTGTGCGTGCGAGCGAGTGTGTGTTTGCGTGTGTGCATGTGCGTGTGTGTATGTCCATGAGAATGCACACAGGTGCAGACAGAAAATGCTAAGCACAGGGCATCTGGACCTTAAATGTGCTCCTTGTAGAGCAACAGTAAAAGACCCAGCAGATTAATCTCTGACCCTGTCACCTTGTTTACTGAGAGTCACAGTGAACAAGGCTTGTGCACCCTCCGGCTCAACAAGCCCAGCAGACAGTGGCTGTCGCCAGGCACAGTGCTGCATCCACCCACCTCTAAAGGTTCAGAG
The DNA here is from genome assembly GCA_025399935.1 of Amblyopsis rosae. Taxonomy (NCBI): domain Eukaryota; kingdom Metazoa; phylum Chordata; class Actinopteri; order Percopsiformes; family Amblyopsidae; genus Amblyopsis; species Amblyopsis rosae. The sequence goes on from JAODTR010005562.1 coordinate 4,941, forward strand.
ACCACCTCCCTCTGCATTACCAGCCTTCTAAAGGCTCCCGTACACACACACACACAGAAAGCTTCCCGCCTTATATCCTGCTAAGCTTAAGATATTTTGGAACAAAGAGATGGAAGGGCATAGCGTAAAGTTAATGAAAATAGAAAATACATATGTGTGGTGTACTAGGAAACAAGTGCTAAATAAGGATCTCCTGCATAACAAACCTGTGAAAGAAAAGGATAAATATGTTCTGTAGTTGTTGAGACAAGGCTGGGTTTCTCATTGCACTCTCACTGTTAATGGGACCCATTCTGTCTTTTTAGAAAGATTACAGGTTTCCCTCAAGACTGGATGGGGGGTTAACAGCAGTCCAGACCAGTCACATGAATAAACCACCATTTAAAAGAACAGAGGTGGGAAATTGAAAGCAGGCTTTGTTTATGGAAAGCACAACAGAAAAGAAGTTAAACTTGATGTGTTATGGACTTTGGATAAAAACAAGAATTTACAGGCTGCAAAAAGACTAGTATCAAATGTGCTTGCTTTTCAGCTGGAAACCAGATGCTTGGAACGAAGAAAGCAAACACACACACACGCACACATAACACAGGCGCACATGTGCATGCAACACACATGCATAGGAACTAGGAAATTGGAAAGTAGACTGTGAAGAGAGAAGCCTGTGTTTCTGAGTTACACCTAACACTCGGGTCTACAAATGTGCGTGTGTCTGGACAGGATATACAGACTATAACCAGTGGAAAGGGAAGCTAGATTTCACCATGAAAAATCACTTTAACCACTCGCGGACCAAAAACAGACAAATCTTTAAAAAGCTTGTTTTTTATTACAGAAATCTATTATATATATATATATATATATATATACTGTATATAACAAAGCTTCCTTTGGCTGTAAACAGTCACTGTCTAACTTGAGTACTGTCTCTTAGCGGTTGGTTTCAGAAATGCTTTAGCCACAACTGAACCCAGACTTGAAACAGGCCTCATGAAACGAGAAAAGGAGAGGTCCATCACACAAACCAAGGGCGCTTGCAAAAAGTGTTTTTAATACAGTGCTTTAAACTTCAACCTTAAGCCACAGGATGATATATTAGGAACATATTACACACACACACTTACTTGTATCTGTGTCTGTGTCCTCTGACGTGGGCCTGGAGCGGGTCACCTGACACTGGGTCAGAAGGACTAGCAGGAGACACAGCAGAAGATCGGACAAGCGGGAAGAGAACATTCCGGAAGTGGAGCGGGTACTTTAACACATAAAATTACTGTAACTCCCCCAGCTCAATACCCCTGTAACTGAGAGAGAGATAGAGATAGAGAGAGAGAGAGAGAGAGAGAGAGAGAGAGAGGGGGGCCGGGGGGGGGTTACATTGTAAAATTACAATGTTACATTACATCTGTTCCTGTTGTTTACTCTTTACAATTGATAAATGTAAATGTGATGTTATCCCATCCTGCGATAGGGTCTGTCCCATTTTATAATGAAAGTAAACATAATATTACATGATCCAACCCTGTACAGTCTATCTTGGCAGACTGGGTAGTAGCGGCACTAACTTTTAAGGATGGAGTTAACCTTTAAGGATATAGTTAACCTTTAAGGATGGAGTTACCTTTAAGGATAGAGTTAACCTTTAATGATGGAGTTAACCTTTAAGGATGGAGTTACCTTTAAGGATAGAGTTAACCTTTAATGATGGAGTTAACCTTTAAGGATGGAGTTAGGTTAGTTAACCTTTAAGGATGGAGTTAACTTTTAAGGTTAGTTAACCTTTAAGGATGGAGTAACATCAACATTATGTAAATGTTGAGCAATACAGAGACAGCAAGATAAGACACAGCAGGGAGCTTATTGGGATGTATCTTTTAGCAAATGGGGAATGTTAATTACCCCCCACCCCACGTATACAAACACACACAAGCGCCCTAAAAAAAGTAAAATCGCCATGCTTGCTTAAGAGTGTCTATTGTTATTTCAGTCTCCTATAAGCATTCTAGCAGCTATTTCTGGTAGTGCCAAAGGTAGTAAGACCAATGCTAACCCAACTAGGCTACATAACATAGGTGTGGTTTATCACAATTGGTTTTAAAGGGAACACACACATACACGCTCACAGGTCACAACACTCACATTTGACATGACATAAGACTACCATGTGCTGGCTTTTATCTCTACACCAGTGTGAGCATTCTACCACAGAAGACAACACAATACAATATAGGTACGAATCACTGCGGTCAACATGGAGGCTATACCTCTGTGTTATTTTCCATGACATTCTTCAATCTGTTAGTCTAGAAAGGACTGGAGTTTATAAGTGTTTCATTTTATACTGTATGTGTGCTAAGAACATGTGTTTTGTGGCATTGTGGTCAATGCTGTATGCTCCACACCCACCCAAATGGTGTGCCTACTCAGTACATGTAATGTAAACAGAAACACAGCAACAACAGATGTTATGAATTCATAAACCCTCTAGCACTCTTATGGAGCCTCTCAATCAATATTAGCATTGGTTGGCTGGCAGCACTGAGCCCTCAGCATGTAATGGACTATCCTGCACTCCGGCTGCATTGACATTACAAAGAACAAGTGCAGTTATGCTAACTGCTAGCATCATCACACTGGAGTCTCATTTAATTACACCCTCTCAGCTAAGTCTCAAATGGAGTGCGTGTGTGTGTGTGTGTGTGTGTGTGTGTGTGTGTGTGTGTGTGTGATATAATATTATTATTGATGTGTAACATAAGTTTGCCAAGATTATTAAAGAATAATTGCTAGATATGCATAATACACACACACACACGCACACGCAGATATATGTCAGGTATAACAGCCTACATTTAAATTAGTCTCTTTAATTTAGTTGTTTGTAGATTCATTATTCTATGTGGCTCTGGTACAGATTTATTTCTGCGTCGGCCAGCCTTCAAACTCATCCAGGAACTGAGGACACTAATGTAGGCTCCATATTGTCATTGCTCCCCTCCAGGCACCTCACAAGCCCATTCCAGCAGTAGCACAAATATGGCTGGAATGAAAACCTATAGTTACAGAATGGCATTCTACTGAAGACAATACAAATCACACATTGAGACAGGGGACAATGAATGGAACCACATGCAGGAACCTTCTCTGACATTCCTCTTTAACCTTCTCTATTTGTTTACAATAGAGCCTGTTAGAACGTTGGACCTGTTCCCTGTTTAGACCCGTGCCCAGCAAAGATGGAAAGCAGTCCCAGAATTGAAGAGAGGAATCACTCCTGCAGCTATAGTAGTATACCGCTCTCTTTCACAGCCAAGAGAAGCCCCTAAACCACCATGACTATGTATGAGCATCTCTGAGTCAGATCCTCATATGCCCTCAACATATCTCGAGTGGACACCATGTCAATAGTAACACTAATAGTGATGATTGCAATAGGCCTAGATGAGCTGCTTTCACGTCAGTGTGACAGTGTCCCTGCCCTGTAGATATCTCATTATCAATGCTGCTCCTCCTAGGAAATGACAGGGCAATGAGGCCAGATATATTTTAAAATGAAGCTTATGGTTTGGGGCATTTCTACATCGCGCAGCTGTTTTGTTTTACAATCTAAATTCAATTTATTTTCCAAGCACATTCGCACAAGAAAGGAATGTGATTCGGTTAGGTTGAAACTGATTTACATAAAACCTGAACACAAAGTATCAAAATAAAAATATATGAAGAATGTAGCCATATTATGTTTACTAATAATGCATATTGCCAGCAGCCGTGGTTATAGAAATTAATTGCACAAACGATATAATGAAACATGATGATATTTAGATAGCTGTAAGATAAATTCAATCAAGGTCGCATATTGCTTCCCATTCACTGTGATCACTTTGATCCCGTGCCATTATACTAGTTTATTTACGTAAGTTTATTAATTAGGCTATGAGAAGACAGATGGCACAATGGCTATTATTTCTTTTGTTTGCAAGAAGAACAAATAACTTCCACCGAACTGACAATTAAATAAGAACATTTTCACGTAGCCTACCTGTAATGAAAAGTCTGGAGACGAAATACGCACAATATTCAAACACACCCAGTTTACAGAATGCGCTGCAACGTGAACTTCAGATCGCGTTTAAGATCCCAATGGAATCCCAATGGAATCTTTGTGAGCAACACAACTTTTTATTCGGGGCAGAAAACGTGGGAAAACGCACAATCCATTCACGGTATTGTCTCGGAGTGTTCTCGTAGGAGGAACGCCTACAGTAAGAGTCTCCCTCCTCCAAAAGCGACCCTGGGCTGGCCCCCAATACACGATGCCATGTAATTCATTGAGTCCGTTTTCCGAGTGGGGCAATCAACGTTCTTGCACGGACCTCCCCCAACAACTCTTCAGGTCTTTGAGAGGAGGAGGGTGTAGCTGAAATAAAAGTTTCCCTTTAGCCCCCACCCCCAACCCCAGACCCTCACACCTCCTCCTCGACTGCAAGAAAGGGATTTCCTCTCTTTTAAATTCCTACAGTGATAAGCCATGTGCTGGCATCTTGAAGACGTCGGTTTGTTTTCATATGGGCAGCAGGCAGTGGGTTGACCGTGGGCCAAAGTGCGTATAAAGGCATACTTTATCAATTAAAACCTTTAAGATGTAAGCGTGATAGAGAGATAGTGTGACAGAAAGATTGTACAACAGATGGATTCCATTGTGAATTCATTGGCATATGTGCGTTCAGCGCGTCAGCACGAGAACAATGCATTCGTGTGTTCATGTGATGAAACGCACAGAGAGAGTATTGTAATCCATTCTGATGCTCCTGCGGCTAATTTGTCAAACAATATGTCATTTTACTTGCCACTTTCATTACTTGTCTATTTTAACACTAACAATTTATGGTAAGCTGCCAAAGGCAGTATCTTATAATGTTAATGTTTGTGTCCTGAACAGACGTGTATGAATTATAGGCAACACATAAAATGAGGGTAAAGACAACTTGGAACTGCAATGAACATTTTTTGTAAATAATGGAAGCAAATATGAGAGAGCTGATTCACAGCAAAAGGGCAATACAGATCTATATTTTCCTCTCACAACATGATTAGGCTACAAGGACACCGTTATATTTTATAGCATTTAGCCTACACTTGTATCCAAAGCCCTTAAAATAAGTTGTATAACAGTTTGACTTGCTATAGGCTTTCATTAAGTAGTCTTTAAAATGTCAGCAAGACATGTTTGTTCACATTTTTTTAAAGAAAAGAAAAACATATTTAGTAAAATATGAAAATATTTCCAGTGTTGTGCTGAAATTCTTCAGGCATCCATAAGTTTGTGTGATTATATCCAATCCCAAATATGAGCAAAAAGGCTATTATAAAGCCAAGATCTTGACAGGGTTTGAAGGTCTCATGGTTGTGTTGGTCTCCAAACCAACATGAGCCACAACATTGAGGAACAACTGTGCACATTGTTAAAAAAGAAAAGAAAAACATTTATTTAGTAAAATATTAAAATATTTCCTGTGTTATGCTGAAATTCTTCACATATGCATCTAACAGTTATGTGTGATCATATCAAATTCCAAATGTGTGTAAAAAGGCAATTATAAAGCAAAGTTCACAGACAGCTGATATGTCAAGATTTGGATATACCTGGTGACTTATACACCTCACAGCCTAGCAACATCACACAAACACAACTGTGCTGCTAACAACAACTATGACTTACTTGTTGTATCATGTAGCTAGCAGACTGTGCAGCTGTAGAAAGTGAATTAGCCTTGAGGATCTTAATGCTGCTTACTCAAAATGTGTAAGATGGTGTATTTTAGAAACTAATATTTCTGACAGGGTTTACTGTCATGTTGTTGTTAGCTACCTATGCATAATGCAAGAATTAGTGTTTGTCCTCCGTTGCCATAAAACCACTTGTTCAGGGAACTATACCAGCCCAAATATGAAATAATGTTTCAGGTATTCACTAAACACTGCTCTGCCCCCACTGGAGAAATGGCATAACAGCCCATTCCTTATTAACACATCAAGTCAAGTTGATTTATACAGCCCTTAATCACATTACGGTCTCTAATGGCTGCACAGGCCAACATTTCACATGGCAAACAAACAGCTCCTTTAGCCGTTCCTCCCATCGGGCAAGGAAAAACTTGAAAGGAAAAACAAGGAAAAACTTGGAAGGATCCATGAATTTGAAGACATATAGGATGCACAGTTATTGAGTCGGCAGCAATATGTATTAGACAATGAGTAAGCATGCACACAAAACATAGTTAGCAGACCATGATGAGTCCATCCATCCATCCATCTTCTCCCGCTTATCCGGAGTCGGGTCGCGGGGGCAGCAGCTTCAGCAAGGGACCC
>JAODTR010005563.1:0-32466 GCA_025399935.1 Amblyopsis rosae
CACTCCCCCCCCCCCCCCCCCCCCCCCCCTCTCTCTCTCTCTCTCTCTCTCCCCTCGTGCCCTTGACGGCAGTATATATTTGTCCTTCCTTTCCTTTTGCTCTTTTGTGCCTATCGCCGTCTGCACCTCCTCCGAACTTTAACAAACAGTTCCATTGTCACGTCATCCGATAGTACGCCGATTTCATAGAGCTGTGTAGGATTAGAAAGGCAGGAATCAGACTGGGATCATCAGGTTACTCTGGTTCTGCTGTGGGAGCAGGGTCCTCACTTCATGGGCTTACTCTCTTGTTAAGTGCCATGGTTTGTTACTGCAGAGAATACATGGATAGATTGATGTAGTCTTTGCTGAATTCCTGGGGAAAGTGGGTACACTATGTTGCAGTGTCCGCTTGCAACGTGCACGCACACACACACACACACACACACACAGGCATGACATCAGAGACTATGGTTTGAGACTCTCATACACTCATGCACGCACACAGGTGCGCAGTCATCTTTAAATGAATGGATGCTGTGTTTGACGACCGCTAAGGTCTGGTCTAGGTTCTCTGTAGCTTTTCTGCTGAGGGTGTGTCCTCCACAATAGCCAGAAAAAGAGCCTTTCCTCTATGAAAAGCACTAGGCAAATAGGAAGGAGACACATCATATTTAATTGTATAAATTATTTTTATCCCCAAAGTTGATTCTTGGCACTTTCCGAGAGTGTGGATCCTTTTTCACTTTAGCATCCAACATAAAGTGTTTATCTATTCTCGGTGACGTAGTGGCATTACAGAGCTTTGTATTTATACTATAACACATTTAAATGTTTCTTTTAATGTTAATATATTTTTCTTTTCTCTTTTGCAAGTTTCGGTTGAGAAATGTCCCTGATATAAAGTGTCTCTCTGTTCAGACGCAGCTGGCCTGGCTCCTTTCCTAACACATTCTCCTCCTCCTCTGGTTCTTCCCAGGTGTGCAGGTGAAACATGTTGCCCCAGTGCTCCCTCCTGCTGTTGCTATGCCTGGCCCGGCTGCCCGCCTCAGCCCGGGCCCTGCCCTTTGAGCAGAGAGGCTTCTGGGACTTTGCTCTGGACAGTATGGACAATGATGGGATGATGACAATCATGCGGGACGCGGAGGAAGGCTCGGCATCAGAAGAGCTGCCCCCGCCTTACATACCCATTTGCCCTTTTGGCTGCCATTGCCAACTTAGGGTGGTCCAGTGCTCTGACCTGGGTGAGTGCACGAGTGGTGTGTGTGTGTGTGTGTGTGTGTGTGTGTGTGTATCTCTGTGCGTTATTTATGCTGCAATACCAATATCATATATAAGTATAATATACTGCATGTGCACTGTACATAGCTACGGGTAAGTAGGACTGAAGACCACAAACAAATAAGAGATCTAACCCTCACCCCCCCCCACCCCCATGGAATGGGAAAGGAATGGAATACATTAAATTAAATAAATAAACAACTAATTAGTTATTAACCCAATTTTAACAATATAGGCCACTGTATATTTACATGGACATTTTCAGACGAGACTTCTGAGAAGGTCTGAGAAAAGTAGGAGGAATGTCCGTGTGTTTTGACGAAAGCAGGCATCTGTTTGAAGGATTTTGTGTTCCTTGCCTTCGCGTGTACATAAATGCAAGATGAAGAAGAGAAATGGAGGGAAAGAAAAATAACTAAATTAAGTGGGAGACAAAGAGAGGAAAGGGTCTAAGCTCCAGGAACAAGCAGAAAACCAAATGAAGGGGATAATGTGTTGCTGAGGGAAGTGGGGAGTTAATGGGGGGAAGGGAGTGAAGGTAAAGAGACACTTTGATGGGAGGAGATGAAAAGTTTGTAATATCCTCGCTGACTTAAGGGGCTGTTTCATGTTGGTATTGGAGTCATGCGCTGGATGTTTAAGGCAAACCCAGAGGACGACAGGGAGATGGGAGTAGAAGGAGGGTCTGGAGCGAGATGAAGGAGTGGATTTAAGGGGATAAAGGTAGTGGAATTTGAAAACACTGTGAATTGCCAAGCATTTGTCAGTAAGCTTTAGCATTATGAAGTATAAGGAGGTGAGGATTTGGGCTGTTTATTTCTGACTTCAATTTGAGTACATAGGGACAATTAGAATGTGTGAATTTGCTGAGTGGTTGTAGTGACACTATAATCAAGGAATAAAGTGCCAACCGCTTATTGTACTTCTTAACAATTCTGAATATGCGCACACACACACACATACACACACTCACACACACACAGATAGACACAAGTGCTGACATCCGGTCTCAAATCTTATCTTAAATATTAAAACTGTAAATATAAGTTTATATATTTATGAATTAGATTGTATGTGTGCTGCACAGGTACAGTATATTGTGAATGGTTGAACATACTGTATACCATAGCTTTGGTTCATCATTGGTATTTATAGAAATATAAATATCTAGTATTATATTGGATGTAACTCCAATAAGCTGTCTGTGCTAGACATAATGGTTATTCTGTTCTTCTGAATCGTCGTTTTAGTATTATAGCCTAGCTACAGTACCTTTAGATTTCCTGTCTTAGACTCTTGCATGATGGGTAAATGTGGAAGCATATAATTTGCGAGATGTCAGTGCTTATTTAGAACAGATGTATTTTGGATGTGGTGTCTGTCTCCACTCAATGCATGGTTCATCCCAGACCCAGCCTGATGTCAGCCACTGGTGTTAAACATTACGGACGCTGGGGCTCGAAGGGGTGCTAGTTTTGTCAGGAGGAGGTATGGACTTTGGTATTTGTGGTGGAAATGGTTGACTATTGGTTTTGCGTTTTAGGTGCTTTTGGGTTAAGGACATCCAGCTCTTGATCAGGGCGTTGGCCAAAGCTTTTTAAGATGTGTGTATGTACAAAATGGAGGGTCAATGGCTAGGAGATGATATGTCATTAGAACCAGGTATTACTAAAGGGAATAAATTATAACCTGAGAACAGTTTAAATTCCACTCATTTTTTTATGTTATATTGCATTTGGGGAAGCTAATACTGTATGCATATTTAAATTGGACACCCTTATAATTGCAATTAAATTAGGTAGTTTAGTGGACACTTTTATCCAAAGCGACTTACAATTAGTATTAGAAGGAGAACCAGTGACCTTCTGGCTAGGAATCCAACACCCAGACTACTAGACTATAATATTCAGGTCAAATCAAGCTACATTCATGTCTTCAATCGGGCTAGGTTATCCTAATGTGATTTATTTCAGGCAGAATTACAGATGGCAGTGCTGATGTACTGGTTCGACCTGGTGACGTGGAGGGTGTGGCGGAGTACAATCAAAGCCATAAATCTAAACTTAACTTCAGATAGACACTGCTGCCTGCAGCATTCTGGGTCAGATGTGGTGAGTGGGATGACTGGCACTGCAGCTCCCAACCAGACCCGGCTGAATCATGGTTGTGGTCCAGATGAGGTTTACTTAGCCTAGTCTAGTTCCACTGACCACATACAGTACACACACTATGACCGAGTTAATTAAGGCAGGTGCTAATGCATTAAATTGCAGTAAATGCAGTAAATTTAAAGATTAATTTGTGCCATTCTGACTGCCCTTGCGTAGATATGATTTACGTCTGGCAATGACTTGTTGTCAACCCCAAATGTTCACAACTTGTCCGATTTCCTGACACACAGAGGCATCAATTAAAACACTTACGCTCACGGAAATAGCAACAAACACTCGCACGTTAACAAGCAAGCCCCACGTGTTGTGTGTTGTGCGTGCGTGTTTATGTGTAGAGTTGTCTCTTTTCATCTGATGTGTGTGATGATGTATTTAAGTCATGTCCTTTGGGGCTTTAGTCAAATTGACACCAGCTGGATAACATCTGGTGTCCTCATATGGTGTCAGGAAAATCTAATACTTAAACGTGCATGGGTGCTTGCTTATGTCTGTGCATGCATGCATGCATGCACCAGTGGTAATGTCTCAGCCCTGATAGGATGTGTGCATGCCTGCTTTGACCTCCATGGTCGACTCGATGACAGCTTCCACTTCTAAATAACAGAGGAGGCACACATAAAGTGCTCATTTGACATCATGCTAGACTGCACGCTTGTTTTCATTTAAAGGTCGGATGGAGGTTTAAGAATACCAAATGACTTTTATTTATTTGACATGGTCTAGGCCTGAGTAATAAGATGTCTTACTGTCGGTGCAAGTCCCACTGACACTGTGTGTGTTTTTAGAGTGGTAGAGCAAGGTGCGTTATTAAAGCGTTACAAATCAAATGTCGCGTCCCACCACCGTTGTGTTTGCATTGGTCTCTAGGTCTCACTGAGGTTCCAAAGAACATCCCCCCAGACACCAAGTTCCTGGATCTGCAAAACAACCGCATCACAGAGCTCAAAGAGAACGACTTCAAAGGCCTAACTAACCTATATGTAAGAGACACTTCTCACACCGCTTGCTTTGTCCTTCCCAAGAGGGTCTCAATGGACTGATTGTGTAACCAGTGGAACATCCACCGCCCCCAACTCCTCCATTTGCACTTAATTCCCTTTCTTTTCCTGTCTCTGCCAGCCTTTTCCCCAAGAGCTTAAACTCTATTAAATCCTGCGACTAAAAGCCAAATGGGAATATGCACGCTCACATCCTCTCCTCTCCTACCGGAAAGGCTTTTCCCACTCCTGACCTGGATTCAAGAAAAGCGACCAAGAGAAATATTGAAGCTGGCAGAGACCAGAGACTCCCAGCATGCCATTATACAATAATATATCTACTAAGGCCTGTTTAGCTCTAAGTCCACCTGTAACCGTCTGTCAGCTCGGCCAGGTGGCCAGTCTGTCTCCTGGGCGACATGTACTGCACATGGGGCTGTTACAGTCTTGCTAATGCTCAAAAAAGGGGAGACAAGTCACACACAAAGAACTGTGTGTTTGTATGGGTAGACCTCTGTAGGCTGCTAAATTTTAATTACTGTGCTAGGATCATCTGATTGATGCTGCTTGAATGTGTTAGTAAGTGATGATGATGAATGACTTCTTCTGATCTCTCTCCTTCTGTGTTGTATCGCTTCTCAGGCTCTGTCCCTGGTGAACAACAAGATCTCCAAGGTACATCCTAAAGCCTTCGCCCCTCTAAAACACATGCAGAAGCTTTACTTTTCCAGAAACCACCTGACCAGCATCCCCAAGAACTTGCCTTCCTCTCTGGTTGAGTTGAGGATCCACGAGAACCGCATCAAGAAGGTGGCAGAAGGAGCTTTCTCTGGGCTGAACAACATGAACTGTATAGGTCAGACTACCAGCTGCCACTGCAGAATGTCGTCACTGCATTGTTATGTTGGTTAAAATGACTGTTTTGACACACCCACAATGTTTGCTCTGTCTCACAGAGATGGGAGGAAATCCAATTGAGAACAGCGGTTTTGAGCCAGGAGCCTTCAAGGGACTGAAACTTCACTACCTCCGCATATCTGAGGCCAAGCTTACTGGTGTACCCAAAGGTATCAGTGTATTTCTATGGGCTGCATAGAAATAAATACTCATACGCTGTAGTAGTGTTGACAGGATTATTTTAGGCAGCTGGAGAACAAAATAATAGAGTTTGTAAAAGGACAACAAAGGTTAGCATTTCATTACACAGTTCAATGTTAATTAAATAGGGGAACCCATGGATGTAATAAGCAGGTTAGAGAACATGAATAAAGCAGCATTAAATGTGGGTCAGGAACCTCTCCCTTAGTGAAGCTTCAAAGGAAGTCTTGTTGTCTGCCTCCCAGACCTCCCAGACAGTCTCCACGAGCTCCATCTGGACCACAACAAGATCCAGGCTGTGGAACTGGAGGACCTGAGTCGCTACAAACAGCTCTACCGGTACACACCTACAGAGTAAAATCAATAAAGCAGCTCCAGTTTGCTGCTGGATAGAAATGACCCAGGCAGTGGGCATACTGAGAACTATACTGTAAATTCCCAGTCAGCCAGCGATGCCACCTTGGGGTTGAACTAAGAACTACAGTAAAAGGAGGTGCCACCAAAATATTGCCACTCTATATTGGGACATTATTTTTTACTGAGCATTCTTCTCTTCCACTCATTTCCTTCCAGGTTGGGGCTAGGCTTTAACAACATCCGCCACATTGAGAATGGTAGCTTGGAATTCCTGTCCATTCTGAGAGAGCTACATCTGGAGAACAACCATCTCACGCGTGTTCCCAAAGGTCTGCCAGATATGAAATTCCTCCAGGTACATTTGCATCAAAGTGTACAAATGAAGTTCTAACTTACATATAAATAAGAAATGGTTGAGATATTGTAGTATTGTGTTTGTAGTGTATAAAGGTATAGCACACAGTATACAATGTACAGTATATTAACAGCAACAGGGTGGGTTAGCGTGATGATGATGAAGTCATGCGTGTTTCGAAATGGTGGTAGAGCTAGATGAGGTGATCAAAACAATAGTAGCAACACTGCTTGGTTAAATGCTGTCCAATTGTTTTGAAATTAATCAGGTCTATGCCCAGTAGGAGGCAACGACTGTTAACACTTCCAAATGGAGCATTGCTAGACCTTATTCACTAAGTTAATTTTAGGTACAGTATATGTGTCTCCAACTGCCAAATTTGATATTTCAGAACTTGCCCATAGAGCTCCATTCAAAATTGTGACATGTCTCCACTATATCTGTTTAAACATCTGTTTACACTATAAAATAAAAAGTGTGTAAACAGGGCTGCTGTTCAAAATGTTCAATGAACCACATAGAGTGTTGCTCCTCTCTACCCCCCTAGGTGGTGTACCTCCATTCCAACAACATCAACCAGGTGGGAGTGGATGACTTCTGCCCCCGGGGCTTTGGGATGAAGAGGACGTTCTATAACGGCATTAGCCTGTTTGCTAACCCTGTTAACTACTGGGAAGTGCAGCCTGCTACTTTCCGCTGTGTCACTGACCGGCTGGCCATCCAGTTTGGCAACTATAAGAAGTAGAGACAGGGACAGCACAGGAAGTGGAGGAAGAGAAGGAGAAGGAGGAGAAGGAGGAGATGAGTTAAATAACAAGTGGACACGAGACAAGGAGGGAGTGATAAGATCTATTAGTATTAATACTGACTGGAAAGAATTTCTATTTTTGGAGAAAGTTTGGGAGGGTGGGAAAATGGACATTGGGAAGTAAAAGAAAATATTACAAAGAACTTGAGAGGAGTGGAAAGCAATGTTCTTACTTTCTTTGACCATTATACTACCGTATACATTTTTGGAAGTACCGTAATACACAGAAGAGACTATGAAAGGAATGCTTCCACCCCCTCACAAAAAAAGATATATGAATGATTTAAAAACCATGTGAAATATTTCAGCAGTCAATTATTTACACTTATGGTAGTCAGTCATTTCTGTTTTACCACTTTGGTGAATATTACATATATGCAATAGGAAGGCAATGCATTACAGGTGTTTTAACAGTTTAATATGGTGCTCTTTTGTTTCTGTTTGCATTGATTTGGACGTATCGATTTAGACCGTTCTTGTTTCGATGGTCTGACGCTTATTTAGGGGAATGTACTGTATTTCCACAATAAACAATGGGCCACACAGTTGCTGTTGCTAATATGCCACATTTTCAGTCTCACGCAGAAGCAAACATTTTATTTTTGCATGTTTTGCATTGTATGGAGACATATCTTGACAACATTACAAAAGAACTCATGACCAAAAAGGCATACTTGCTGATGTTGACTTAATTGTCTTTGCTTTCTTATGTAAGAAAACTGCCAGTATGCAGTGTGGACTCTGTGCCCATACTTAATATTATGCTGTCTGTATTATAATTTAGCAGAGTATCCCTTGAAGGGAATAGTGCGGTGTTCTCCCAATACACAATAGCCTGCTTTGCCTTGAGCCATTGAAGACAATGTGCTCACATAAAGACGGCTACATTAAGACTGTCTCATGCATTGTTTTGCACAGCTTCTATTATGCTTTATCTGCTTTAGGGGTTATGGGGGTTTACATGTTAAGGTACAGTAGGACTATGGGCGACCATTTAATTCTGTCTGTATCGATCTGATGTCCTGTAATCTGACAAGCTGCTGCATGTGAATAAAGACATTATTGGCGCATCAAGCCAGACAAAAGTTATGAAGCCCTTAGAATGTTATGTGAGAAATAAAGGAATCATTCAACAGTAACACCATTATGAATGATTGAATATTTGGTGCGGTTAGAAATTATAGTCTATAGGCTGCCTGATAAACACACGCACTCCACCCAGTTCATTATAATTAACATATTTATTATATCCTTGGTTCGTGCAAGTTATAGCGTTCAGTACGTGTACAGTCCCACATATGCCTCCATCAGTGTTGGATGGTGTAGCCTAATCCTGAGAGCATCGCTCTGTACACGCTCCATCAACTGTTGGCGCTCACCGCGTCATCTCTACAACCCTTAACATGTCTGTCTGATGGTACGGTCTTATTACGAGGAGGAGCGACGTACTGCACTTGCCTGTGTTGACATCGGATGGCTATGCTGTGATACATTTGCGTGTGAAATTACCTGCAGTGGTCTAAGCAACAACATAGGGATATCTCTTCGAATGACAGATGAAGAAAAAGGAAGAAGAAGAAAGCGAGAAAGTGCAGGTGTTGATCAGATGTGTGTCTAGCAGGTGGGGGGTGTGTGGGGGGGGTCCTTTCTGCATACAAGCCGGTGGTTGGATTTTCTAAAATGTCGCAGGAAAATGCTGGTGAGTCGCCTGCTGGCGGACAGAATCTACTGACCTAGAATCACCCATGACAAAATGGGAAATAGCCTTCGACCTCGAAAAACTGGTAGCAATCCAACATGATTAAGAACATGTAGACTGCAATTGCACATTTCTGTAACTTAGCCCAGAATACAGTGGTCTGCTAATTGTAACTGCCGTTTTAGTGTTCATGATTGTTATTTCTAACGAGAAATAAGCTATTATAGTGGAATGCATAGCCTATTAAATCAGATATTTTATTTACAACAGAGAACACATAGGCTATGATAGAAACACAGTTAACAACGAATTTAAATGTAAAATATAAATCTAATTAATGTTGTTATTGGTGTTCACATCAAAGGTGGAAATTAGCCATGCTAAATAAATCAACGGAATGACATTGCAGGATGCCTGGCTGTGTCCAGGTTAGCTTTTAGCTATTGTAGCCATTCCCTTATGGGGCTAAATACACTGGCTGCGTGTTTTCTAATTATGGCACATGTGCTTTTTCAGAACGCATGTTGGACGGAGTAAGAGATGGAGAGAGGCAGATCAAGCCTTCTTTGTTTCAGGACAGGATCTAATCAGCCAGCCTGAATCCTCACACTTCCCAGGTACAACTAGTCCAGATGGAAGTGTGTAGGCTAAGCACAAACGCATAATGCTCTATGGGTAAACACTTACCTTTTATGCTTTATCGGCCTCTAGGGGCCAGAATACACGTGCAAGTTCTGGCTTAATAATTCAATATGGATGTCAACAAAGTGTATTGTTCTGTTCTCCCACAGTGGTTTGTGTGGTTAGGAGGTGATGGCTGTGCTCACTGAGTCACACCTGCATTACTTCCCATTCCAACAGATGGACGGCACCCTTCTCTCACGGGACCACGCATAGCCCTGCTGTCACCTCACCCCCCTTCTGCCTTTCCTCCTCTTTCTCCCCTCTCTCTACCTCCTGCCTTTCCCCTCTCTCTCTCTCTCTCTCTCTCTCTCTCTCTCTCTCTCGCTCTCTCTCTCTCTCTCTCTCTCTCTCATACACACACTCAGTTCACCTATGCCACTCCCCTCCACCATGGCATGCTGTGGCCATTCTCTGGACTCGCCCTGCACACTGGCCCTGCTGGTGGGCTTCCAGTTTGCCTTTGTGCTCTATTTCTCCCTGGGGGGCTTCAGGGGCCTGGTGTCTGTCCTGGTCCACACCACAGAGCCAGAGTTTGACTACTCGCGGCCCCACGACGTTTACACCAACCTCAGCCACCTGGGGGTGCCACCCCCACCCCCACGAAACACTGGCACGGGACCCCCTGGCACCGGGCCACCATTGAGGGACTGCCAGATCCCCTCTCCGCTGCTGGGTGAGAGAAGGTTTATGCAAGGAGGCCAGGGGGGAATGTAGCATGTGAAGCCATAGGCACATTCTACCATAGAGATCACCGTTTCTCACTACAGTAAGATTATTAACCTTTGACCTGTCCCATCTCTTCTCCTCTTTTCTTCTCTCCTGTCTTCTTATCACCCTTCCTCTCCTCATCTCTCCTCTCCTCTCCTCCCCTCTCCTCTGTTGTCTTCTCATATATTCTCTCCTCTCCTCTCCTCTCCTCTCCTCTCCTCTTCTGTCTTCTCTTATATTCTCTCCTCTCCTCTCCTCTCCTCTCCTCTCCTCTCCTCTCCTCTCCTCTCCTCTCCTGCAGTCGGTCCAGTGTTTGCCCACCTGACCTCTCCTCTGTCTCTAGAGGAGATCAGACAGAGGAACCCGTTGGTGTTGCCAGGGGGACGCTACCGTCCGCCGGACTGCGAGGCGCGCCATCACACTGCTATAGTGGTGCCCTACCGCAACAGGCAGACCCACCTCCGCGCTCTGCTCTATCATCTCCACCCCTTCCTGCAGAGGCAGCAGATCCACTACAGCATCTACATAGTGCAGCAGGTCTCAATTAGCGTGCGTGTATGTGTGTGTGTGTGTGTGTGTGTACTCTAGGTGAACGTTGGAGTTTGATTGCATACTCTACTCATTCCTGACTTGTCCATCTTTTGTTCCTACGTTCATCTCTCGGGGTTAAAAGTGAATAATAATAATAAATATTGGAATAAGCATTCGATTCTACCAGTAGACTTCGCGTAACAGTTCTCTGTATAATCCTCTCCTTTGGCTTGAATATTCAAGTGGGGCAACAGCACCTTTAACCGTGCCAAGCTGCTGAATGTTGGGGTGCGTGAGGCACTGAGGGATGAAGACTGGGGCTGTATCTTCCTCCATGATGTAGACCTGCTGCCTGAGAATGACCACAACACATACACCTGCCACAAGCAGTTCCCCACACACCTGTCTGTGGCTATGGACAAGTTCCGCTACAGGTATGTGTCTTCTACAGCTTGTGGGTGTGAAGTTTGCATTAGAATTTGTTGTATTAGCTTCAGATTCGGAAAATTCTAACAAAAGTTACAAAAGTGAATATGCTATTCAATAAACATAAGATGTCAAGAATTATTGAGATAAATGTTAAATTGAGATCATCCAATATCACAAGAATATCTTAATGTCAAAGGATACATTAGTGTGAAGTGTTCTGCTTTTCAGGGTCCCTTATCTTGTCAGCTTGACAGTGTGTCAGTGTTCATGCCTCTTGATGCAACATGTTGGTTTGACCCTTCAGGTTGCCGTACCCGCAGTATTTTGGTGGGGTGTCAGCCGTGACCCCAGACCAGTACATGAAAATGAACGGCTTCCCTAACCACTATTGGGGGTGGGGCGGAGAGGACGATGACATTGCAGCGAGGTAAAGTGTCGGGGGGGTCTAGTGTGAACTAAATGTGCTGGCTGACTGTGAGATGTGCACGAGGATCGATGGAATACTGTAACTTTGATGCCCTTCCTTTTGGTCTCCTCTTTTACTCACATGAACCATTTTAGTGCCATCGTTTTATTTTTCTTTGTGTCGCCAGTTTCTATTGCTCAGCTTTTGTCTCTTTCCGTGCTGTGATGGCTCGCTATATGCCAGCTCTCCTGGGCTCAGTGAGTATGTGTGCATGGATCTGCAAGCTAAAAAGGCTGTGAGCTGGGCTGTATGTCTTCAGGCTGTGGAGTCATTTCCATGCTCTTTGATTGCCTCGCTCCTCTCTCTGTTCTGAAAGCCACAGGAATATTCTAAACGACTAAAAGCTAGCTAGCAGTTGCTTTTAGAGATCTCTGCTAGTTCAATCTTTGTTTGTACTGCACAGTGCATGTGGCACACCATTGGCTACTCTTTGTAATTGACTTAGATGAGTGGAATGGTGCTCGAGGACCAGCGCTGGAAACAGCTGCTGCAGCCACAGTCAGTTTAGCACAATAAACATGTAAAAAAATGTTTCACGTCAATGTTATGAATGATTATATGAAAATGCATTTGTAGGATCAAACTAAACTCGTATATTCATAAAGCATAAGCATTTTACTCCAATAAGGCTAAAAATAATGCCACACGAGAGAAAAGTGGAAAATATGTAACCGTATTGTTTGGACAACTCACTAACTAAGTAGTAGGGCTGGCCCCAAATACTTGACTATTCTGAAATTCGACTATTCTATTTTCTCTGTAAAAACAAAATGCAACAGCTCTGTCTGTAAGAAGAGGGACAGGCTATTTCTATTGCCTGTATTGATTTTTAAAGATAAGTGTTTAATATCACGTCGCCCGTTCCCCCAAAGCATCGGGTATTCGCTGTTAATTGCTACCAAATCTTCAAATCTCAAAAAATGTTATGTTACTAAACAACTAGCATTCATATGTTTCACTGGTAGTATATGTATCTAATTGAACTGTACCAAAAGTGCTCATAGTGTAAACATGCCATCAGCTACATCATCTGTGTCGCAGGATGACACATTACTCTCATGGGGAAGAGCTGTACGAGTATATCATGGATGATAAGATATCATCCATCCACACAGAGCTACCTGTACAGTACATTATTGTACTGTAGTCATTATTTCCTTCTCAAAGGGTTTTATTCCCATTGATATTATTTCTTTATTTGACTCTAGTGCTAATAAGAACATTAGAAAATCATGTTCCTAAACCAGCCAATTACATTCTCTCTACATGTCAAACAAATATATTGTTACTACTACTTAGTAGTGTTAGTAGTTTTTACCAGTTAGTTATAGATACAGTATATGTAAGTAGGGTTATTTTATTGATTATGTATTACTTTATTTATTACTTTTTTTACAGTACTATTATTAGTACTGTATTTTCTGGGCAATAAGTCACACCTATCACATACTGTAAGTGCTTTTAATTGTCTGGCTGATCCTGCAGCATATGTATTTCAAAGTGACTAACAAATATGTCATACCAACTACAGCCAACAGATGGCAATGTAGGCACACTATGAAACTGGCAGTGACTACTGTACCACCAAAAGAGAAAATTCTGTAAATGTTATTTACAGACAAGTTACTGAAGACTTACAGTATATGGTTTTTCCCCCCTTTTGGCGACACATTATATACATATTCTACAAATATTCAGTTGTAATGTATAGTCCGTCAAATATGCTATGTTGCTTATCTACGGTACATATCTACAGTAATATGACTTGTATTCATGTTCTTTTCTGCTCGTCCAGAGTGCGCCTGTCTGGTATGAAGATAGTACGTCCCCCAGTGGCTATTGGTCATTACAAGATGATCAAACATAAAGGAGACCGAGGCAATGAACAGAACCCACGCAGGTACACATAAGGGAAGGAAACAGAAATCAGTGTTTTGATACAGCACAACTTACCATATATGTTTTCCTTCTTTGCTACTGTACTATTGTATAAAGTACTGTACTCTTATTAGTATTGCATATAAAAATAAACTAAAAATCAAGGATATAGCTGAATACAGTATCTGTAGATAAGTCTGACTGTAGCCAGTGACAATCCAGCCATGTTATGAATGTTTTGTGCATTCAGGTTTGACTTGCTGAAGAGAACAAGGCTTAACTGGCGCTCAGACGGTCTCAATTCTCTGACCTATGACCTCCTTTCCAAAGAGCTGGAGCCCCTGTACACCAACCTAACTGTCAATATTGGAGAAGACCCCCATATAACCTTCAAGAAAATGCCCCCTCCCAAGAAAACCAGCGGCGCTGATACAAGACATAACCCAAAGACGGCTGGCAGAACAGCCAAGCTAGCTGAGAGAAAACAAATCACAGGAGCTTTGCCGGAAAATGTGACTATGGCGAGACCAATCGGTGAAAAGCCGCATCCTGTCCAGTCCAAGGTAGTGAATCAGACACAGCAAAAGGTGGGCGTAGTAAAGTAGGATTAGATTTTTAGAAACTAGAAAAGGGCTGCGTCTCATCTGCAAAGTGGATTCTCTCTCCATTTGGCACTGTTGTGAGAAACTGGATGGCGGGAAGTGATGTAGCAGAACTCACAGAGCAGCTATGGGACATAGCAGTGCAGGCTAAGGATAGTAAATCAAATGAACATACTGTATTTGGAAGCCACTTTGAACTGAAAGGATCCATTGAGGAACACCACAGAATCACGTCTTCTTAATTCGTCATTCGCTGAATGTGACTCTAGCTGTAGTGAGTAACTGATGCAAGTCAGCTATGGTGAATATTCACAGTGGCATGGACAACATAGCTCCAAAACAAGGTAAATTAAAACGCTGAGATGTAGAACAATAGTGTAGCTTCTCTGTTCCAGATGTCAAGTTGTAAACAACCAGCTGTTTGCTGCCCGCCGCCAGGTCAGACTTGCAGCTTTAACCAATCTGCTCTCCAAAATGACTGCCGTCAGTTTTCCCCACTTCACGTGGGTTTGTGTTTCTGTGCCTTCTGTCTTTTACGTGCATTTTATAGATATAGGGATAGTTTCTTTTAGGTGCTGACCAGGGCCATGGAAATAACAGAGTTACGCCAACGGAAGTATGAAATTGTCAACGGTCACATGGTTCATGGAGAGGCTAAACCTATGGAAAATAAGTTCCCGGAAGTGCTTGGTGGGCAATTTGAATATACACAGTATATAACTTCATTTTTTGGTAATTAGTAGTCAATAAATGCACATTTAAAATAACATTTATAGGGTGCTTTTAGTATTTATGCTAACTTCCGGGAACTATTTTGAGGCTCCGATCCACCATTGTTGTGATAAAACGGTCCATTGGAGTGAACGGAGATGACGCCACTGTCTCTACATGGCTCTGGTGCTGACCATAGGCTGGTTTTGTTTCTCCTCTATTCGCAAGTGCTGGAATATAGGGGCTAAAGCTACTCGTGTGTCAGAACAAAACAAATAATTTGTTCCGGGCTGCTGTTTTGTATGTGCATTTATCAGCGCTGACCACTCCATACGTATCTATTCTAGAATTTATATTTATATAGAGAGATTTTTTTTGTTTGTTTTCAGTTTTTTATTTCTCCTTACTGTCTGGTGCCTCTTTGTAACTTTATGTTTATAGACAATCAAATCATATATGAAAACGTAATCACTTATTGTGGACAGATCATTATAGCTTTATGCTGTACCCGTCAGATTACATACTGTAGGTTTAATATACTCACCCCACATGAATTCATGCGTTTCCTCTTTTTTAAATTTAAATAATGGAAAAAA
The DNA here is from genome assembly GCA_025399935.1 of Amblyopsis rosae. Classification (NCBI taxonomy): domain Eukaryota; kingdom Metazoa; phylum Chordata; class Actinopteri; order Percopsiformes; family Amblyopsidae; genus Amblyopsis; species Amblyopsis rosae. Next base: position 15,331 of record JAODTR010005563.1, read on the forward strand.
CGTCAAAACAACAGATGTTATGAATTAAAAGCAGTTACATAATGCACTGTGTATGGTTAGATACGCTTTTATTGCAGGACCAGTCATCCTCATGAAGGGCCATTATTGCTACTGTATAGTAGTTAGGGTGCATCTCAACAAAAATAAATAGTGTTCTACTTCTCATAGGATTTCTTGTATGCTAATAACCCACCTTTTATGTCATACTGAGTAAGTGGCAGTGAGAAAGGAAAGATCGTATCCAATTCTAAAGGCTATAGAGCATGCGTATACTGTATAATGGTGTCTGTTCAATGTCACTAGTTCTCTTTCTCACAAATGCCCAATTTGGCTGTCAACCATTTGGAATGTATTGTTCTGACGTGTTAGACTTCAGAGAAAATATTTATTGAAGTAAAAGCATATTAGGTTTGTTTAGAAGACTACTATATCATTGTTAGACCAGCTGTTTGCTGCTGCTGTTTGATTGGGGAAATGTGTTGACTGTATTACTAATATCTTGAAAAAAATGAAATTTTCATTACATTATATGTGGCTGTATACTAACAAGTAGGTATATGCTCATTTGAATGTATTTTATTTATTTTATTTATTACTGCACAGTTTAATTGTGTGACTGCAATTTGAGTGTTTATGTTAAAGATGTGTGAAATTGAAAAATGTTCCTTCATCATAGAATGGAGTTTTTGTTCATGTTTATCTCCATATTTCTGTGTGACATTGTGCCTCATGAAATAAGCCCTTCCAGAGCATGGATTTGCAGGTACATGACTTGAGCACCCTCAAGTGGTATGGCTTGGTATAGCTTTAGGTTAGGTTGACCCATGAATGGAACAAATGCAATTGTTTCACATATTGTCTTGTGCCAGCAATTCACTTATTTTTATCATGAATGAAAGAGTCATGGTGCTGTACTGATATGTGTCAGTTGAACAATGTACATGCCATGATTTACCCATCTATATCCAAGGTTTTTAACAAAAACACTAGTAGTAGATTTTGTTAAGAACGACTATGATGACTATAGTAACAGAAGAGTGTTTTATGAACATATAGTTTTATAGAAGCAAACTTGTTATAGATAAATTATATAAACTACTTCATGCAAACAGCAGTGTTCCACCAACATGGAAAGTTGTTACATCAAGTTATTATTGTTTGGTTTAATATCAGAGAAACTATTGGATACATATTTTGAAATTGTTTTAAAATGTCTGGGATGTTGCCTGTATGCCATACAGCAGTTAGACACTGAAAGCTTTTAAGGATGTTATGTAATCTCCACAAGATGAATGTGTATTAGAGATTGTTCTATATTGAATATTATTATTATTTTTTTTTGTATGATGTTATTTTCTTACTGTATGTAAGTTGTTGGCTGTAAATTATAAAGTGGCTATTTATCCAAATGCAGTCAACTGAATTTCAGCTTTTATTTGTTATAATATTTTGTTAGATTACAAGTACGATCGTTGCTCCTGTGCAGAGTCATGTGTTCTTCTATAATATCTGACATCTCATATGAAAGACTGAATATTGCTGGATGTTTGCTGATGCATGTTGATTAACTGCTGCTGAATAAGTAAGTGAGTATATACAGGTGTGTGTGTGTGTGTGTGCGTGCGTGTGTGTGCGTGCGCGTGTTTGTTTGCATCGGGACCAATGCCAACACAGACATTTAAACTGGACTCTTGTGGACAGTAGTAGTGTTGTGACAACAGATGAAATGTAAACCAATAAACACATAACCTTAAATGTGGCACTCTGTGTCTTTATGTACAACATTAACAACACTGGTAGTCATATATCTGCTGTCCTAAATTGACACATGACAAAATGTCATTATTATAAATCATATATTTTAATCTCTTTTATTTTAATACTTTTTTCATGTTTTCCATATTATCCTTGTTTTAAACAAATCAACATCAATTTAATGTTTTTAATTTAGATTAAAAAAATATGTTTGCTGATTCTCCAGAAGGTTTGGAACATTTTCCCTATGTATTTAGGTGAGTAATATACTTTTGTCTGGAACACTGAAAACCTACGGGTGCTTTGATGAGGAACAAAAGTATTGCCTCACATTTGTTTGGTCTCTGAGAAATAATCCTGTTGTCTCACATTTGTAGCTGTTGCTGATTTCACTGTGAAGGGATAGTGACAGGGATGAAGGAAATCTGGCTTATTATTTTTACCTTACATTATGGTATTTGTCATGCACTATCTTTTTTGTAGTATTTTGTTCCTTATACCTTTTTTATTCTTGTTTTATTATTTAATTTTATTAATAATTTTTTTTGTTTTTTCAAATTTCTTCAATTGTGAAGCACTGAAGAGCTTCAACTTCTGTATGAATGGTGCTATAAATACAATTTATTATTATTATTATTATTATTATTATTATTATTATTATATGGATACATGCCCTGGCAAGCTGTAATAATGTTAAAATATGTAGAAGTGCAGTAGCATTTAGTTACATCATATGTCACCATTAGTATACATGCCTTGAAGCTAACCGTTACAGTAACTGCAGTGTTCTATGGGTATAACCAAATATAGAGTATAGGTTGAGGTGTTTTATGATCTCAAATAGTCTCACTGATATGATTAAGGTATAAGAGTCAGTGTTTAATACATCTGCATGCTTTCCCATACAATTCTAATTGTTTTTTATTTAAACTTTGGCCATTGCTATTGAACAATAGTAGCCCTGGGACCAGATGCACTGGTGATGGACAGTTCCCACATACAGCACAGTAACAGTCAGCATAATATGGCTTTATAATTACATCCTCGTGGCACCATGCAACCGAAAACCTTCCATGTGTGGTTCTCAACGCACACTGCTCTGAATCGTTTGCACACAGCACTGAGGCGATGGCAAGTGTGGCGCACATATGGGCCAGATAATGCAGAGAGGAAAACATTCATTCATATTTCTTTTTGTTGTGGACTCTTCCTGTGATCCTGTCATCTTACGACTGGAGCAGTGGCAGTCTACTTTGCACTTTCTCTCCATGAGAGTGACACACTGGCCTGTGCCAAAGTGGCAGAGCAGAGGAGGGCCAAGGCGGCCTGCAGTCAGACCCTGATACTGACTGCACAGTCACAGACACACTGATGACCTCCTAGCCCTCCGCACAGCAGTCACACATGCAGGTGCATGCGCACACACACACACACACACACACACACGCACACACACACACATGCACACTAGCTCTCTCGTAAGCATGGTGTTGCAGTAATTATGGACAAAGGTGCACATGCTCAGATATGGACACACGGAAACAAGCAAACAAAGACATCGCACCCTGAAAGACAACAGTGAAGTCAGTGAGACCATCTCAAAACGCTGACCTGTGTTTGGAAGGTTTCACTCTTATGACACATGACGAAATAAGGACCTGCCAAACATAAATGTAAAATCCAAGACAGCTCATCTGATATTTGCTACAAATATATAGAAATTACATGCAAGAGGAAAAGTATAGCGTTATGGATTGTGTACAAGATATTTTTGCAGATTATTGTGAACATGGTGTGGAAAGGTCAGCATTTCCTAACCTTGTTTCCCAGGACAGTACATTTAAATGAAAAGAGGGAAAGAATTCTGAAACTCTCCCCACGTATGCAACCACTCTTAATGTTCAATTCTGAAATAATCCTGTTAGCATATGTGGGAATAATAGATATGTGAAGGTTGTCTCTCAGGAAGAAAGAATGTGTCACGTGGGGCCGAGGAACGAGCGGGGGAATTGGGTGTGAACCTCATTCATGCCTGTCTTGGCCTGTAGCTGCTGCTGCTCCGGTCATTCATATTGGCAGCCTGGACATTGCTGTCAGCCCCAGGCCTTCTCAGAGCTCACAGCAAAACACAGATCAAGTGCATTAATTCTGCTATTGTGGCAACACACTGGGGATCTAGGTCACACAGGCGGTGTTCCCTTTTTTCTTCTTCTACTGCCGTATTAATGTCAATATCCTCTCCTCCTACTTCTACAGGCTGACCTTGACATTCCCAGGTGGTTTACCATGGAGCTACGTGTGTGTGTGTGTGTGTGTGTGTGTGTGTGTGTGTGTGTGTGTGTGTGTGTGAGTGGGCCGATGTGTGTATGGGAATGTGTGTGTCCATGTGTTCACGTGTCTGCATAGTCGAGGTTGTGTGTGCGTGTGTGTGTGATGTTTGTAGCTTAGGTATGACGGGGTGCATTGTGTCTGACTGCAGATATGTGCATGAAAGACAGACAGAGAGAGAGAGGGAGAGAGAGAGCGAGAGAGAGAGCAGAGGAGGGATGTGAGAGAGAGCAACAAGAGAGGCAGAGGGAGCATGACGGAGAAAGAGAGTTGGAAGGGAGAGGAGAAGAGAGGAGGGAAGGAGAGGAGAGGAGGGAAGGGGAAGGGAAGGGAGAGGGGAGGAGAGGAGGGAAGGGGAGGGGGGAGGCGCGGTGAGGCGACTATGACGCACACTGAGCACACTCTGCCGCGCGCTGGTTGGCTGCAGCAGCTGTCCGTCAGGGGAGCTGGGAGCCAGGCGCTGCTAGGAGAGCAGATTATGAAGCGGCGCTCGACTAGCGGCAGTCTCCTCTCATTGTCTCCATGGCTGCACACGCATTCCTCCTCTGCTCCCTGGCCTTGCTGTGCGCTCTCAGTCGGCCCGCGCTCTCCTTCTCTGACGAGGAGGCGCAGCCGCTCCTCGCCTACGAAGAAGTGCCTGAAACCCTGGACAGAAGGTGAGTCCACAAATATCTCTACGCCTGCTAGCAGAGCAGGGCTGTTGGGGGAGGGAGGGAGAGAGGGAGAGACGGATGAAGGGAGGGGGGGGGGTGCTGATGTGCTCTCCTGCACGGCTCGTTCTTTCCCTCACTTCGATCCCCCCCCTTTCCCATCTAACCTGGGAGGCGTTGTGCTGTGCGGTACGGCCGGGACGGTCGACCAGCGTGCCACAAACAGACGCGGGAGGCTGTTCCCACTGCTACAGTGTAGTGAGGCTCAAGCAGCAGGAGGCTAAATGAGGCTGCGTGGGGCAGCACAACAGACCCAGGGAGGAGGAGAGGAGAGAGGGGAGAGAGGAGAGGGGAGGTGGCCAGCACAGGGGTAAACAAAGAGAGGGGATACATCAGATACATCAGGGATGGTCTGCTGGGGTCTGTTTACTGATGCAGTCAGGGAGAGAGAGAGAGAGAGACCATGTCTGTATAATGCACATGCGGTCCTGCAGGTCAAATATGCGTGAAACATTCAGCTCCCAAATCCATCGAGCACACACACACACACAACACAGGTAGGAAGGAAGGTAGCTGGCGGGCATACCTCTCTTTGCCCCATAAGCTTTCTGTACGTGCAGGGAAGCTTTACATGCTGTGCCTAGCTCTTAAAGGTTTCTATACAATGCCAGGCATTCACAGTGATCTGTGGTGTTCCACCGTAAGTCTCAAAAGATGTGCTGTACTTGTGTTGACAATATGGAATGAATCTTCTTCTTGTCCATGTATGTTTGATTTTAATAAGTTAATGTTGTTTAGGAGGTGACAGATAGTTGTTATGTAGCTTTGCAATAATATCAGACTTGTGAAACAAGAAAACAATCGCTAAAAATATCTTCAGATCCTTGGCACTGAGAAAGATGATATTTTTTGTATTGTCTGTATTACGTAAACCTGATTATCAGCTGGGCTCATGTGTGCCAGTCAGAGCATGAATACTGTGTATTACGTCGTCATGAAAACTCTCATGGGATTGTTTCCATTCCAGCTCAATCTAGTATGTGTAGAACACTTGCATCTAAAGCTGGTATAGAAGGGACTTGCTATGATTATTCCTTCTGGGGCTTCGCATTAAATGTTGGTCTGTTCCCTGAATCCAAGTTTGTTTGTACAGTAACTTTGCACATTTCATTTGTCTTTTCCATAAATGACTGCTCCAGTCTAGGCTCTGACACCCTCCTAGGTGCTGTTACGTAAGAGCAGCCGTTCATTCCCGCATCTTGTGAAGTACTTAACATTAGCGGGAAATGCTATGGGGCAAGTCTTTTTACCAGCTTTACCAGGCTTTTGTCATTTACTAGGTTAACCAGCTCATGAAAAACATAAAGAGTTACATTTAATACGATTCTGGGATCATTTGATTGCTGACAATATATATGATGCCTTTACTGCAAACAACTGTTTCACACATGGCCTTTTCACTTATCCTCACTGTTCATGTTATCACATAAGTGAAAACTTGACTGAAACTATAAAAACTTTAAAAAAAAACTAGAAACTTCAAAATATCTACTAATGTTAAGTCAAAATAAAGGTTAATTTATACACAGTAGTTGTGACCGTTTAGACTACAGGAGCACTTATTTAGACTGTAAATGGAAGAATAATTACTATGTAAAGATAGCTCAAGGTCTCTTTTAAAGCCCGACTTACACATCAACAACAACAACAATCATAATTTTTTTCCAGTTAGCATCCAATCTATTTGACTATTGCATATGGGGATTAGACACAACACTTTGCACAGTTCAAATGAAGAACACTGACTGGCTTCCAAAATATCATTTTTTGTTCTTTTAAGTTTGGAATTTAAAAAAATATCAAACTGCAAAAACCTTTTATGATGTAAAATATGGGAAACCAATCATATAACATGTTTAATGTAGCTGTGACCTGCTGATCTCTGAGTATTATAGAGCAGGGCAGAACACGTTAATTTTAGGGATTCAGGTCATAAACTTAATCTGTTGTTTTATCTTCTTGGATTGTTTACAGCTAGCATATAGCCCATATAATGTGATTTGAGATCATGACTTCAGATGATACATTTATGGTTCATATAGATATACATCAAACGTCAGTCGACATCAACCTAATTTCATTTGTTAGATTATACCATTAACTTGTATCGTTTGTGTTTAAAACGTACAGTATTTACGTTTGGTACTTAAAATGTAAATATACTGTACCTCATAAGTACATTTTACAACAACAAAATGAGTAACTTCATTATGCATACACTATACTATAGCATTACAGTACATTTACATTTACATCATATACTGTATAGCAGACACAAGCGACGCACATGTGTCAATTAGTAGAACAGTTCACACCAGTTGTCTATTGTAACCAAAATTCTGTTAGGATAATGACATCGGCATGTCATCAGGGATATGTTATGATTTACAACATAAACGATCTATTATACACCACACATTTCCCAGAAATGACTGCTAGAAGCCTACTGTATACCAACAAAGTGAGACAGGACAAATACAGGAGAAAGTAGCAATATTTTTCTTTGCTTTACTGTCACGCAGAAGCACAGTATACTTTTGAGACACAGTGGAGATGAATGTTGGATTATTAGAACTCTAGTCCAGCACGTATCTCCAAGCAAGGGGGTTATGGTGAATGTCAATGAGACATGTTAGAGTTGAGGGTTTAACTAAGTTGTACTTTAAAGGCTGCATTTAATTTGAAAACAAATTAAACACTAAATTAATTATAGTAACAGGTGACTCTTCTCGCTCACCTACAGGAAATGTGTGTGTCATGGGGTGTACAAAGAGGCATATAGCACTCTAAAAACTGACCACAGGTCACAATAAAGGCCCTAAACACGGGAATGCTGACATGTACCCCGCATCTTGATATATTCCTGAAGCTTAATCTTTACTAATGAAGCTATTAATAGGCAAGCACCCGCCTTGTTTGGGCATGAGGAATGAGATGCTACTGAGTTTGACTAGACAATATATTATGAGAAAAACCCTTTTCAGCAACCAGAGCTAACACTTTGGTGAAATATCTACAATATCACAAGCAGCAGAGTTTAGAATTTCATCTGTAATATATTTGACTATAACTAAGTTTACTGTAAGGCAAGGGCGTACAACCTTACAACATATTGATTCTGCATCTAGAATATAGAATATTATACCATTATATGTACCAAGCTGATATCATGTCTCTAGCAGTGGCAGCTTGTTGACATGTTTGAAACCACGCCTTCTCTTTGTTAAGCAACTCACAGCAGTAAGACAAAGGAAGAGACAGACAATAGGGGGCGGGGCCACTCATAGGTGAACTTCAGCATCTACAGCTTCCTCTGCGTACAATATAGATGCCATAGAATAATCATCAACCCATATGTAACATCCATCTCATCCTACTGTACCTTTTAAGAGCTACCTTCGTGATTGACCATATCAAGCTGCATATTGGGGGTATAGGGATATCGATTTCATATCAATATTGTCACGGCCTGTTTTGCCTGTTTCTGCCTGTTTCTGCCTGCTGCCCAGCTCTATCCGTCTGTTTCCTTTGTATACTGTTGGTCTGTTCCGTCCTGCGCTCGCCTGCCTGCCCCGTGTTGCTTGTTCATTAGTTACACCTGCCTCTCGTTATACCCCTACCCAATGGCCTGCCCTGTGTGTCTATTTTAGTCAGTGTGTTTGTCGCGCCCTTGTCGGTTCATTGTCTTTTGTCTGCCAGTCTGTGCTGCTTGTTCCCGTCAGTTTATTCAGTCTGAAGAAGTCCTTTGACACCTACCCTGCCTCAAACCCTGACAAATAAATATCAACAACATACAGTATAGATTAGAAATGGTTTTAGAGTTCATATACCACATGTTTATGCTTGTCCATTGGAACAGTACTGCACACAGTTGGGCCTTCTACTGTATGTGTGCACGCAAGTGTGTCTGCGCACACATATGTGAGTGCGTGCGTGCGTGCGTCTGTGTGTGGCATGTGAGAGGCAATAAGAGGGAGGTGAGCCAAGGAGTGGTCCTGGCATGGCATGACTATATAAAGAGCCTGTTCAGCACCCTGCGCCGTGTGACACTCTGAGCCAATGACGGGGCCGCAGCAATCTCGAGATGCTGACCTCGCCAAACTGGCCCTGGAACAAACGGCTGGGCTTTAGTGAGCACTCCCTCCGTCACACACACACACACACACACACACACACACACACAACACATGATAAACACATTGTTAGAACAGTTCGATTAGGTCTGTCCACAATTACATTGTTCAGTTAGCCTAAAAAACTAGCAGCAAAGTATGGTAACTGATTCAGGACATACCAGTTGGCAAAACAGTTCCTTGTTTTTATTCCTTTAGTCCATAAGGGTTCATCGATCAAAATAACCAAAGCATTTTTTCATGTTGTGAGTAGCTTCATGTGTATATTACGCCTGCTCACAGTGTTCAATGGAAGCGCCGTGGGATGTTGGCTTCTTCTGGATAGTCTAGAGACTAATCACAGTTTGATATGGTTTTATACGCGACCTGAAGCCTAATTTGATTGGCTAATCTTACAATTTTTTTTTACGAAGGGACGTACATTTGTCTCGAAACTCCTCACTTCAGTAGGAGTGCAATATTGTTTTTCACCACACAATCGCCATTCATTTTATGGGGCACTGTTTTACTCTTGTAGGATATGAGAAACAAAGAAGAGAGATCACACTAGTTATGTGCTGTTCCTCCAAAGAAACAGCACATAAATACCAAAACTGTTATGAAAACAGTCTGACAGACTGAAACAACAGGGAAGCTTGGCATCCTTTGGGCTCTGGGAGGAAATGCAACTGCTTATAACTAACTTAATAGGAGCACAACAACAATGAAATGCACCATTACACAGGATCACAGAGATCAAATCAGTGAAAAACATCTATGCAATTGTCAGAGGTGATTTGTGCTTTTAATTGGCACTTCAGCACAAAAGAGTTTGTGCATGCAACATCACAATTGAATAATCTCTTCATTTTATTCTGAATAACTGCCCTGTGCTTTTCCTTCCTGTTCCACTAATCCTAATCCATTTGGCCCTGAACTACACAATATGGTGGAGGTTGTAACATGTACTAGTCTAGACTAGTAGATAACTGCTCCATGCTCCAGATAGGACAATTCTTGGAGGCCAAAAATAAAATTTAAATTTAATACGGATTAGCCTGCAGGATTAAAACACACATTGTATGAATAATTGGCAAATGAAATCTGATTTGTGGTCTTGTTGCCTGCGTTATTAAATATTGCAACATTTACTTGCAACATGCTTCAAATGTACTGTAACTGAACTGTCACTAAATTGGAGAACAACTTTAAGTGGACTGATCTTTAACATGTTTATATTCAGTTTTAATCTACCAAATATTTGTCATGACACTATTCTGTGAATCTTCAACAACATCTAAGTCTGGTAATTCAGTTGATAGGTTTCTATAACTGTAGAGTAGTGACAATAACATACTTTGGGTTGTTGTGCTTTTTTTATGGGAGAAGATGTGACCAGAAGTATATGGAGGTTCTACATGTGTCTAACTCAAAGCAGCAAGGCATTAGCCTAACGTTTTGTGATTGCTGCTTCCCATGCCCACCTCATGACTTTTGTGGCACTGGAATTCAAACAGGCTGCTCTGTAAAGGATAGGGTCACCAGTGTTGGGCAAGTTACTCAGGGATAGTATTAACTTACTATTTACTCATTACTCCTTCAAAAAGTAATAATATTACTTTACGTATTTGTGGGTATTAAAAGGAATTCGTTATGTTACTAGTTACATTATTATATTATTTTCACAATCACTACCCTGCCTTGCCTCTTCTGAAAAATTACAACCTGTGTAGCCAGCTCATTTTAGAATTGAATCTTCTTTATTGGAACAATAATTAACCATAGGAGTCAACAATCTTCAATGATTGCATTGGTTCAATTAGCCTACCCTAAATTGCTAGGACCAGAAAGCTTGTACTTGTAACACAGTAATGCAACATTACACTGATTAGTAATTGAATAAAAGAAGAATATCAATGAAAGGCTTCCGCACTTTACTATCGCGTTGTTCCACTCATTGGTCATGAGTAAGGCTGCGACAAAATAGCCTACCAATACTTGTTCCTGATTGGATGAAATCCTGTTGGTGCATAACATAGATTCTGGAGCACTGCTAAAAAGATATTGGCGCACACACACAGGTATAGAATTTGCTAAAAGGGATAGCTCTTTCAATATTCCGTTAACGGCACTTTGTGATTGGTGGGTCTCAAAATAGATTAGTCGTCTCTAGGTGGGTCTTGGCACAAAAGAGTTTGGGAACTCCTGGGCTAGACTATCACAAAATGGGTAACAGTCCAGGTCCGCTCCACTTACTGAGCCCATTGCTAGAGCATTTACGTATTTGATTAGGCAGTTAAATGGATCAGGCCAGGATTAGCGACAGGGTCCAAAGCAAGTCAGGGTTTAGAGAGATTGTAGCCATGGGAGCAAAGGTAGGCACAAGGATAAAAGAATGGCTTGTCAACCTACCTATTGATGACATCATGAAGTCATCTTAAAGGGGTTGTTCACCTTGTGTTGACCCATGGAGCATGCTGGTAATCACTTCATGTTGTTGCATAAACGTAGTCACACACGTATGTAAAATATTAGAAAAACACATTTTAATTGTATATAATAATAATAATAAACAATAATAAACCATTTAAATTCAACTCTAGCCCCTGAAGTTGCACCACTAATTTAAGATAAAATAAGATAAGATAAGGTAAGATAAGATAAGATAAGATAAGATAAGATAAGATAAGCATAAACACACTCACTACGCACATACTGTTAACACAACCACGTATAAGCGCTGCAAGTTATCACGTTATAAGTTACTTACTAGTTATCTAGGTACAGGATAAATATACATGTATATTTGCGCGTATGTATATATATATATATATATATATATATATGGAACCTCTCCATTCATTTTCTTTGACAAACAACAAAAGTATAGTGTTCTGAATTCTTCAAGACACATAATTAGCTTGCCTAATTAATATGATTATATGCGTAATGTTTATTCTACTTCACCTTTATCTTTGAGTTATTACGCTAGTTAACAGTACAAATAGTCCCAAGTGCGTATTGCTCTCTGGCGGAGGGTTACGTCTGTGCGCACTACAGACTAACCAACATTATCTCCGGTAGAACAGTTTACGGTTGTGCGCCGGACATTCAGTCACTGAAGATAAACTGAACCGATTCGAGTTGAATTGAACATTATTGTCTAACTTAATGAAGAAATACATCTGGTGTACCTGTGTACCAAAATAAAGCTGAGAAACCTACTTGATGACACTGTGCTCTCTAAAAGGAGTACTGAAGAGGTCTAAATAATCATCCCAACACTAGCATTCAGGTCGTAAAGCCAACATATAGCATTAAACTTGACACAATAACATACTGCACTGGACACATTACACAAAAGTAGTTTTGTTAATGTTAGTATTTAGAAATTTCACCCCCATCTTGTGAAGTGTGTCTATATTATTGGGCAAGGAAGTAGCGTTTAAAATGGTACTTTGCCACCTTATTGTTGTTTGTTATTTCCTAGCAAAACAAATCAGGGGAAATGGACCAACATCAATTACTGTAATGTTTTTTTTTATTATTAAGTTTTGCTTATTAATTTCATTCAAAGGTTAAAAAATGTTTTAAATGTGACTACTTTGTGAATGTTAACCCTGTATTATACAGAACTAACTAGTACAGGGTAAACATTCACATATTGTACCAGTCAACATTTTTCAACTATATGAAAATAATTCAAGGACATGGTAAGAATAATGATGTTCTCCAAACTACAGTTTAATTACCCCCCCCCCCCCCCACGCCTGTTTTGTCCACAGCACAGAAAACCACAAACAAGCAGCAAGAATAACATCAAGTAAGTAACAGATTCATCATATCTGGTCTGACATGGCTTGAATCAATGAAACCTGTACTGCTTATAGATAATCTTGACAGACTCCCACTCTTTTTCATCTTCTTATTAAGGCTGGCGGTCTCTCCACGTCATTGTCATGCAATGATGATGTAAGATCTGATGTCGCGCAATTTTGGTTAAATTTAGTTCATGTACAAAAAAAGACAAAATAAAAGCACAATATTTTATTTTAGAACGTGTACTGTATGTGTTCCTTGGAGAAAATATAACACTGTTAAGTCAAACACTGAACAGTCTCAGCGTAACTGTGACTGCTGATGAATTAGTGTGATGACGCAAAACCACTGGAAATAGAGAGCAGTCTATGCATATTTTGGTGTGTGTGTGTGTGTGTGTGTGTAGGTGTTAGCTTGTGTGTCAGTGGTTGTACTGGCTTGCTCCCAGGTAGAAATGGTTGTCAGGAAACAAGGAAACAAGATGTACTGTAGCTGAAATAAGGTCTGAATGCTCCCATCCCTAGATAAATAAAGGCTTCATTCTCTCTCTCTCTCTCTCTCTCTCTCTCTCTCTCTCTCTCTCTCTCTCTCTCTCTCTCATGCGTGTTTGTGTGTGATCATATGTGTGAAAGTGAGTGAGTTAGGTACATATAAAGATGCTTTACATTTAAAGAAGATGCATTTGTTCTGTGATAATGTTGCAGCTGCATTGCAGCACGGCAATGTGTTTAATATGTGTGTAGGCTATTGATGATAGCTCCCACAGTGCAGTAATGTATGTGTGCGTTTCCAGGTCAAGATGGTGGGCTTGGTTTGGAAAGTGAGGAGGTTTATTTGACACCAGAAAATGAAAACCCACTCAGGAGAATACTGCAGGTGGAGTTGCTCCCGCTATATCGCTATCTCTCTTTTTTTCCATCTCTTGCTATGATATCCCCCATCTGCACGTACACACACAATCGCCCACATACGCTCACAGCCCACAGTATACAAACTCAGCCATATTGTTTGACCTTGGACATGGACCTATTATGAGGCTTTCACATGCACCAAAGGTACATCTTCGACATCACACATTCTATTGACCTTTCCCAAGCCCCGCCCCTTTATGCATGTCCTCCAATAACAGTTGAGCGTTTTTTTTTATCTGACCAAACCGTCAACTGTCTGTTTTGCTGTAATATCTTTCTATGGTGTTCTGTCCTACCTAGTTACAGTAACTAGGTAGAACAAGTGAAAGGGGCGGGGCTTGGGAAAGGTAAATTAAGACACTCCCAGTGAAAAGACATTGTTCTATTAAGACACTTCCAGTAAAAAGACATTGAAACAATGCATTATCAAGCACTCAGAATTTCTTGACCCCAGCTGTAGGCTACAATTAATGTCAGTCTTGCTTTTACATGATTAATAGTCCATGTGGCTGGCTCATTATCTAGGCTTGTTAGCAGGTCCTGTCACATGGTCAATGTGTGTCTGTATTAATGCTACTGGTTTAGCATCAATGCTTTGCCATATTATTACATTTCTCAGCAAGAAATATACTGCCCTCTAAAGGACAGTACCTGTATATGAATGCAATAATACTTTCATGCAGCAGCACTTACTGTATTTAGCCTAGGCAAAGCCTTCTAGGTGATCTTAACTCTGGATGGTTTTGGACATGGCCTTAAAACACACCTATTTAAGAAAGTTATACCCTTTCATTTGTGTTATTTGTTGTGGCGTTGGTGTTTTTTTTCTTGTCCTGTAGCACGTTGGGGATTCTTTTAATTTAAAGTGTGTTAAATAAAATGTATTATTATTATTATTATTATTATTATTATTATCATCTTGCTCAAGGTAGTTTTACTGTGGTCTCACAGCCGTTTAACTCGCACCAGCCTGGAATGTCGCACAGTAACCGGAAGCTGCTCCAGTCTCTGATGGGGCCCTATGGCCCTCTAAGCGTGACCTACAATGGGAAGACCTGCATTTTGTTTAAAGCCAAGCGACTGGCCATCCGCTATAGGAACCACACCTTTATTGACCTGACGGAGAAGGTCTTCAGCCCTACGTCTCCTGTAGACACTAAGGGCTCCATCTGCACCAAGGAAAAAGCAACGTGAGTACAAGGGCAATGTTGTTGAACATCTGAATCCAAATGCAAATCCAAATCAGTATTGTGTACAATCAGCATTGATTTTAAGAGCAAATTATGAATAGGAATGTGCAATTTTGGATAAAGAATACTATATGCAGTGTTGGGCAGTAACTAGTTACTGTAATATTACAACTAATAGTTACTGCATTACAAGAATGAGATTTCTGGTCCTAGCAAACCTGTCCAATCATCTGGTTTGAGAGGCTGCAATGTTTTCACTTTGGCTGATTGTTGACTCCTAAGGTTAATAATTATTCCAATAAAGAGGATTCAATTCTAAAATGAGCTGGCTACACAGGTTATTTTCCGGAAGGGGTGAGGCAGGGTAGTGATTATAAAAGTTATATAGTAATGTAACTAGTAATGTCACTGATTACTTTTAATACCCAGTAATAAGTAAAGTAATGCTATTTCATTTTGAAGGAGGTATAAGTTACTAGTAACCTATTACATCTCCTGAGTAACTTGCCCAACCTTGACTATATGTATATGTACAGTATGCTATGTGTGTACAATATGCCTTTTTTCTGCTAGTGTTAGATAGGTAATGTTTAGGTAATGTTTTTGTGCCACAGGCTTTCATTACGGTTTGGTGATGTGGAGGATTTACGAGGACTAGTTATCAGGTAAATCATTATTCACTTTTTATGTTCACTGGTCCATGTTAAGATATAGATATAGGCTTGTGTAACGGTAGCTAGCTGGTAGTGCTATGCAGTAAGTTAACGTAAATCTCACACACCGACACTTCATGGACGCTGTGGCAACATACGCTATAGAGACCGTTGGGTTTCTAGCGTGTCTTGTTAAGCGTACCCCACGTGGGGGAGCGAGCTCCGCGTCCCTGGGGGTGGGACGGACTCTGTTACCCTTGCGTAAAACACACGTATGCGTTCGCACAGACTCCAGATGTCCAACACCTTCTATGAGGCAGCTGGTCAGAACTGGTTCACCCTGGACAGTGTTCACATCCACTACAACTGGACACAGGAGGCCACATTCAACGCCAGCGAGGTCTACGCGCCCGCCACGTCCTCCTATCACTGCCAGCACGTCAGCAGCCTCCACAAGTACGACACCCTCTTGGTGCCCAGCTCCCATACGGACACATCGGCTAATTGGCACATCACCTTTACTGACTTCCAGGTATTCCGTTTCATTCAGTGAATTGTTTTTTTTTAAAGGAGGTAAACTTTTTTACCTCTTTTTGCTATGAGCATATTTTAATGACCAAGGCCCAGTGACAACAACAACAACAGTATAAAATAAGAACTCTTTTGGATTTGTCAGTGCAAGTGTGGAATGTGTTTTTTCTCTTGTTTTTTTCTTTGAAAGCATTATAGCAAAAAGCCATTGCAACTATGATGTGCACGATGCTGCACTGTAAATGTAGGCTATTATACAGAGATTCTGCGTGAGGTAAACTGGAATAGTAAAAGGTAGGCTTGTGTGTGATCGTGATTTATGCATGTCCAGGCCTCGCACGTAAAGTTCGCACCCCCCACGCGACTGCTTGTATAATGTATTATACCACAAAGGCAGCAGGCACTAATCTCTGCCTCAATGCCATGGACAAAAGCTACTCCTAAAAATATTTCTGCAACTACAGCAAAAAATGTTCTGCCTTTTTCCTTCTTTTTTTCCAAATGGTCTGATGAAAGTCAAAAAAAGACTATGATGCTCATAGAAACACAATGCAGTTGTGTCTCATGGGGCTTCCACGATCCCATATCCACAATAGATGTGTACAGCATATGCCCTACTTCAATCTTTCACTTGTTGGGCATTCATTCAATCCATCTGCTTTAGCCATCTGCGTTACTGCTTCCACATGTCTACCTGTCTAATGCCATCACACCCTGCATGCCCAGTAGCCCACATGCAGCTGTCTTCTCCAGTCAAAGCTAACCTGCTCCTCCGACCCTGTCTCCTGCACCTCCAGATCCAGGCCTTCAACGTCCAGTCAGACAAGTTTGCATCGGCCAGTGACTGTGCCACCTTCCTGACGCCCGCCATCCTCATGGGCCTGGTGACGTCGCTCATCCTGCTGCTGGTGCTGGCCTACGCCCTGCACATGGTGGTCCACCTCAAGCACATCGACCGCTACGAGGAGCACAAAGCCACCGTCTACTTCCCCCGCAGTCCAGAGGCCGAGCTGCCGGACAAAAACAGCCTGTGAGGGAAGAGGGCAGGGGGAGAGAGAGAGAGAGAGAGAGAGAGAGAGAGAGAGAGAGAGAGAGAGAGAGAGAGAGAGTGAGAGAGAGAGAGAGAG
>JAODTR010005564.1:0-11308 GCA_025399935.1 Amblyopsis rosae
TATATAAAACAAAAAAAAAAAATATATATATATATATATTTATATATATATTTTTTTTTTTTTATTGATTTATGATTTATTGATATTTATTTATTTTTCCCTTAATTCAACCTGGAATCCTTGAATAACTAGCCAGCCATGTAACTATCTGAACTAACTGTATGCTAAAGTGAACTTTAGCAAAAGACAGTGTGCAAACACGTCAAATTCAGTATTGTATTTAATGTGTTTACATTTCTGAGGGTGCAGAATATAACTGGGGAGAGACACACAGTTAGCATGCTACAGTATATCAGACAACAAGTGCTGCCTTTCCACCTTGATCTGGCTCATCTCTGTCACTCAAGGTCGAGATCAAGCCACTAGGCAGTCAGCAGGTCTATAAATTCACCAAATAATCTCTCTTTAGGGCTTATAAAGATTAATGTCAAGATGCCTTTTATTCCATTACAGCGGGGAATCCTGATTGGCTGTTTGGGACTATCCTGTGAAGGTAAAATACCATTCCATATATGCCAGTGTTCATCATCACAGAGGAGAATGGGTCGACCTCCTCTTCCAAACCTATCTGTTTTTGTAATGTCAGCGTATCTTGTCAAAAATGTTCTTTAATACTGACAGTAGACATGCATGTCGATGCCCTTGAAATCATGCACTATGTTATTATATTGTAAATGTATTATGTAATACTATGCTTTAGTGATGGCAGGAGCTGCCACTTTAATTGCAGTAAATGCAGATGGCATTTATATAGTGCTTTTAGCCAAAGTGCTTTACAGTATTTTGCCTTACATTCACCCACAGTGATTGCTGCCATGCAAGGTGCAACCAACCACCAGGACCAGTTGATGGATAGGGGATTAGGCATTTTGCTCAAGGATGCTTACAGGTAGGTCAACACTGGGGTTTGAACCCACAACCTTCTGGCTGGGAGCCCAACCCCCAGACTACCAGACCATCCTGCCCCCCAGTATGTATATCATTAAAGTCTCTCACTGGCCACAGACTGGCACTAGAACCCTAATATAATGCTGCATGTACAGACTGGCACTAGAACCCTAATATAACAACGGATTGGCACTAGAACCCTAATATAATGCTGCATGTACAGATTGGCACTAGAACCCTAATATAACCCTGCATGTACAGATTGGCACTAGAACCCTAATATAACGCTGCATGTACAGATTGGCACTAGAACCCTAATATAACGCTGCATGTACAGATTGGCACTAGAACTCTAATATAACGCTGCATGTACTGTAGATGTCCTAGTCACCTGTAACCATGCTGGAAATGATGAGAGGAAGAATGACGAGCTTCAGCATGCGCATCAGGAGCTCCCCAGGAAAGCCAAAGTACTGCTTGTGGAGGTGCGATAGAGATGCATACTCTCTCACGGCTAAGCCCAGGCTGATTCCTGGGAAACGCATACGGTAGACGGTTTATTTCATCATTGGAAGTGAATAGCTTCATCGATCAGAGATACTTAACATGAGAGGAATGCAAGGCATGTAAGGAATGTTCTCAGCCACAATTAAAGTCATCGAACACTTCACTGTACTTTATAGTGTTCAGATTCAAAGACATTCCTCCTTCTTGATATATGAACCTTCCGGAAAACGGAATACATTTTCAAGAGAAAGTGGGGGTTCAACAAAAGTTCAATATCATAGCAGGTCAGTACAACACAAATGTGAAATAACACAAGTATCTTAAAAATATGATCTTTGATTAGAGTTAATCCTTCATAATCTTGAGTTTAGCTGGAAGTTTTAATTAGTTTATTTAAATTTAAGTTAACCCGGGTGACTCGGAGAAAACAGCATATTCCCAAGTTGTAAAATATCAACATGAGCAATTACTACATGCAGACAGTAGGCCACATAGGTCAATACGATTCCCTCCCTTTGGATTTTATGAGGTGCAGTGCATCAGTGGTCATTTTCCACCCGCAAATGCCACAGTAATCCCTCTCTGAAACGCATTAAATATGATATTTTAGGGTCATATCAAACCTAATGGCGTCAATGACACTTTACTAACATGAGTAACAGCAAAATCCTGAAAACACATTAATACAAATATGACGGAAAAACAATAATAGATGGCATGCCACCAAAAAATATATAAGATCCCTCGTATATAATAATAATAATAAATAATAAATGTATGTTGGCATTCATGTTGTCTGAGGTGACCTGAAATTTTAATTCTGAAATCTGTTCAACATGTCATTAAGACACAATTCCACTCGTTAAAAAAGCACCATGTAAAACCATATTTGTCCAGATGTGACAGAATTCTATAATTATATAAAATAACCATTTGTCTTGGAGTACTTACAATAGCCTGCAGAACATTATGGCTGTTATTTCCAAAACTGTTTACAGTGCTCACATTTAATGAGTGAATATGAAATCATAAATAAAGGAAATATGATTATACAGTGCAACAAAACTGTCCCAACTGTGAGCATGTGAATGAATCAATGAGTTAAAACAATTGGTAAACAAATTTTGCTTTAAACAGGCAGCAAAGAAACCTAAAAATATAGTCAGTGATTTTACGATAATGCACTTTTTGTCAAATTCAACAAATATCAATTTGGTCGGCTAGCTGTCAGTTCTGTGTGCGTGCTGAAAAGAATATCTGGTGTTTCTACACATCCCTCTGTGCCTATAGTGTACCACACAATAACCTAGCCTTCCCAATGTGTTTCCAATGTGTGGGGTGGAGCTTCTGAGGGAACACCCTATGTCATTGAAGGGAGAGGTGTTTATACTTTGAGTTCAAATATCAACAAGTTTTCTCCAGAATTACTGACTGTTAAGTGTTTTACAGTATAGTAAGTGTTTATGTTGAACTGGATGGATTTGTGTCAGTTAATAATTATAAAACCTTGTTTTCTATAGGTTTTCAACATGGACTCATACAAGGCAAAAAAAGAAAGTAGCATAATGCCTCAATTATTTATTGTAGATTATGGAATATTATAATAACGAGTAATCTCTTCATAATTAAACAGAATTAGGATAGACCTACTCTTATTATTATTATCACTCTTTAGTGTTAGTCCATGTTGTGAACATAAAAAACAAAGTCCAAAGGGGCCTTTTAATTGCCTCAACTGGTTTGACAGATGTCATTTGGTGCTGAATGGGTGTTTAATTTTTTATTGCATATTGCCATGTGATATGATAGGCCATGGACGGATTGAGAGAACCCGCATGCTTTTCTTTAGTCGGTTTTGTGGTGTGGACATTGTGCATGCACACATGTTGCAGAAAGTGATTTATCTCAAGTTTATGCTATCAGGTCGTGGTACAAACACATCTGGGTGGTTAAACATGTTAATGATTTGCCCATCTATTTTAGGCCTATATCATAATGTAATCTCTCTAATTTCGCATTTACATTTTCAAATCAGATTAGATGTTCAGGTCTAGGACCAGTTTATTAGGCTATTGAGTCATAATTAAGGCCAACATAATGGCTTAACAAACTATATTCAATTCACAGTATATCTGATAATAAACCATGCTTATTTGTCAGGTTACGATAATGGTTGTCTTATTTGCTTGGTTCCCTACATTGAAACAGTGTATTTATTGAGTGGAACTGTCACTTCAGTCTAGTCACGTTTGACTGAGGCAGAGAGCCATCCATACATTCGACACCGGCATCTAAAGCATTGACGGTGCTCACCACCGGACTAACCTAACCTTCTAACCTTTTAAAATAATATATATCTTGGTGTTTTTCTGTGTTAACCCGTTTATAGTTGAGGTGAAATAGCATATGCAGGTGCTTAAATAGCCTATTTGCATTGTCAGGCTTTGACGCATGCAGGCTATAAGAGGCTGATTTATTAACATATCTAGAATGCGCATAATTATTAGATTAGACACCCATAAAGGCTTATAGAAGAGAAACATTAGGCTGCCGTTAATACGGTTGTCATATAGGCAAGGAGAAAGCGTCCCCTCTCGGACTGAACAATCGGACAATTGGTTAGGGTGTGTGGGGAAGAAGGGGGGTCTTACATACCTAACACCACCGATATGACCGTGGCGATGAGAAGCCAATTCCTCTTAAGCAAGCTTTTACAATTAACACCTCGCCGCTGCTTTTTTCCCATCATGTCCATAGCTCGTTCTTCCACGGCTCCAAGAAAGGAATAAAACGATGGGGGGTGCTCAGGATACGTAGGCTACACAGAAGGCTCCTGCAGCGGGGCGTCAGACACAGATCGTCAGTGCAGGCTGTCGTCGCTGCGCCTCTACACCGAAGGATGCCGCTGTCCGCTGCCTCTGACGCGCTATCATTGTAAACTACTAGCCTATCTCAGGATCTGCGCGCGCGTGTGTGTGTGTGTGTGTGAGAACGGCCTTGGATTGAGGAGAAAGGTGGGTGGGTGGTGGAATAGGCCAGGCTTTTAAACTCAGATCACCACTTCTCTTAACAACCCCCTCCCCAACATAGCCTAAATTGTTTTAGTAAATAGAAATCAAGAGTGGCACACAGAGACGTCTTCACCAGACAAGGAATTAATAGGGGGGCCTAAGTTGTTTGGGGGGTCTGGGAGCATGCTCCCCAAAGGGAACATGTTTTAAGCCCCCAAAAAGTATTAACAACATCAAAACATGGCGATTTTTGATCAAGGTTGACTAAAAGTATACATTTGATTCACACATACAGTACAAATTACTGAGATAACGTTTCAGACACAGGCCAGTGATTTTCTCTCATGCAGCTACATTAATATATATGTCCCTCTGGCACGTTTTGACACTTAATGCTGGAATAGATTGGGCAGGGGACAGTACAGCAGATGATGATAATGCAACACTATGCCTGTCCCTGCAATGTTACTCCTTTCATTCACAAAACTTACATTTTCTTTCAAATTTTACTGACCTTGAGGTGGGAAATTGGGGATACAGATATCCCTGTATAGCCTATAGATTTGTGATCTCATTCATACACGACATGAAGGAAATGTTCACTGGCATTCTTATTCATTTGATGTAAATAATTGCCACTCTGTCCCCATCCACCCAACACTAACAAAAAAACACAAAAATGGCTGTCCTAAGTAGCCACAATTACTGTAGTTTGAAACAAATAGATAACAGGTAATTTTACAATTCAAAATAAATTGCCCCATCCACAATGGGGCAAACCTAAATAAATATAATTAGCTACAAAAATCTAAATAGGAATTACATATGATGAACAAAATGACAAACAAATAACATCAACAATATACACCATCACAAACGTGTTCTCAGTCAAGTCAAGTCAAGTCAAGTCAGTGTATTTATGAGCACATTTAAAAACAACCAATGGTGACCAAAGCATTGTACAGTTAAGCAGAGAAATAAATAAAAACAAGCAACTTTATAGAAACAAATAACACAGTAGCACACAAGTGTCCCTAAACCGACAGGGAAGCCAAAGAATAAAAATATGTTTGAATGATTTTAATGGAGGATGACCAAATGGGAAGGCTATTCCACAGTCTAAAGGCCACAACAGAAAAAGCATGATCACCCTTTGTTTTCATCCTAGTCTGCATAATACCTAAAAGAGATTGGTTTGACAATCTAAGGGGCCTAGAAGACATTTTCTCATATGTTATAAAATAATCCTTCAACCTATATTTCAGAACTAATGTACTCCTGGTTCTCTCAAATGATGTGATGCTTATTTTGTGGGTGAAAGCATAGTGTAGCCTACTACCTACTTTTAAATCGGTCAATGTAGCCCATAGTATACTCATATGTATAATGTAATAACTTGTATCATTTTATTATCTCAGCTGGTTGGGCTTCTGCAGAGCTGCTGGCACCTCTATTGAAGAATGTTCATATATCCATCTAACTTTAGTCTGACTCGTTAGCTAGTCTGCAGCCTACAGTTAGGTAGCTATGATAAATTGAGGGTAATACAATGACATTGCTATAAACACTATAAGAGAAATGTACTGGAAACCTGCTGCTATGTAACTACATTCTTATATACTGTATGGTTGCTACTACGTGGTGCATATTGATCTGATTTAATTCACCAGCGCTAGAAACTATCAGAGAAGTGTGCTAAAATGTTTAATGTGCCCAGTAATGTTAGAATGAGAGTGTTGTAAAGAAAACAGCTTAAACCTTTTCTGGTCTAAAGCATGTAATTGTTTTACACATTGCTGTCCCTGTCACTGTGACTGCGGCGCCAATAGCTGTATCAACCTCAGTCATCAGTGATTGTAGCTTGTAGTCAAATCAGTCAGATACTAGTCAGATGCAATGTTGAAAGTATGTCACTCATGCAGCCTCCCCCAGGTCCTAGTGCCTGACCATTTATTTGACGGCTAATTAATAATTTTGTCCCTGATGGGACACCATCTACAGGTGCACAGTGGGCACGTATTTAAAAAAAAAAAGGCACTGTTAGGCAAGTCAGGTTTACCTTGATAAAATATTTAATAAAGGGAAAACTTGCTTCACTTAAATAATGAAGCACAGGCACACACACACAAGCACACAATAAAACGTGCTCCTTGGGTGGCGTATTCAAATGAAATATATTTACAACAACAGCATGTTACACTGTTATGAAGAAAGACAGAAAAAAAACTTTAAAAACGTAGGCCATGGCTAGCCTATATGGCTAAGAAAATGTGTTCTAGACTACCACTGCACTACACATCGGAATTCATGTAATGATTTCCTTTCAGGGCCAAGCTGAGTGAGCCTTTCTTCTTGTCAAGGCATCAACTCAA
Organism: Amblyopsis rosae; assembly: GCA_025399935.1. Classification (NCBI taxonomy): domain Eukaryota; kingdom Metazoa; phylum Chordata; class Actinopteri; order Percopsiformes; family Amblyopsidae; genus Amblyopsis; species Amblyopsis rosae. Next base: position 6,779 of record JAODTR010005564.1, read on the forward strand.
ACCTGCCTTTTAGACTGTAATCGGATGACGGTCTTCCTGATGTGGAGCGGAGACGGCTGGCTGACATTTTGTGCAGCCTACCTGGCGACAGTGTCAGTGTGTGTGTGTGTGTGTGTGTGAGTGTGTGTGTGTGCACGCTGATGGCACACTGATGGTGACTGGTGTTCTTTCTCTGGTGCAATGCCCTCCCCCGGGGCCAGAGCCAAGGGCAAACACAGCACCGCCTGTTTTGAGGGAGATACTAGTTGTGCATTAGTCAAGTCTCGCATATCAAAACATCACCCACAAGTTTAACCCATAAGTGAGTGATATGGCACCGCCACCATCAAATAGGCATGCACATTACAGTTGGATGTCACTGTAGACCAGGAGACATGGCTCTTTCCGCTGAGATTATAGTCTGGAAACCCTGTTCACACAGCCACCCTGCTGGGCGGTCCAATCAGGGTGGGTGCGGTAAGAGAGTCATGCGTGTTTCGAAATGGTTGTACAGTGCTAGACGAGACGATCAAAACAGTAGTAGCAACGCAGATTGGTTCAGCGATGCAGGGGATGTGTGCCTTGAAGAAGTGTATTTGTGTCGTCCCCCCCCCAATAAAAACATAAAACATGCACTGGGGCCGCCCGGTGGTAATATCTTAGGTTGCCAAAATGTGTAGAATATTATTGTTTTAACTCGGGCATTTTCGCCTAGATCATCCTAAAACACAGATGTTTTGAATGTGCAGAAGGTTTTGAACATGATAATATGAGCTGACGTTCATGTTAATTAAAATAAATGTATTGTCACATGAATGTCCCATGCATATTTTCTTCCCCCAAAGAGAAGAGGACGGAAGAGTAGGTTATATCAGGCCTATGTTGAAAAATATGAAATAGGCCTATGCCTACCATAGTTTGATAACCCTTACTGCAATAGTTTTCATATATATTGAATTGTGCCAAGGTTCCTGTATTTAATGTTTTCCTTTAAAGTTTCTGGGGGAGAACCTCCAGAACCCCTGCTTTATGTGTCTGCCCCAATGTTCGAAATCTACGCCCATGTCTGTGCCACTATGAATCTGCCCTGTGTCCTTGAATGTGGTGCTGTTGTTTACAGACATTTTACATCGCCATGTTCACATTTGAAAAACTGCCACACCAACACCTTGAAAAACATCTATGAAAATCTGGAGAATCTGTGAACAGGAAAGTAAATAATGCCATGGAAATTTCCAAAATAAAATACACAAATCTGGCTTTGGCTTTGTAATGATTATATACGTTATAGGCGTAGATTTGGACTGTGGGGCAGCCTACAACATAGTCTGTTAATAAACAATGTAGGCTATAGGCCTAAATGATGGCAACAACTAAAATGAAGCACATAATATAAAGCAACAGCGCCACTGCCAGGCTGGTCATTAATATGTGAGCTACTATAGGACCGGGCCCTACACAGTGAATGCAATTGCCTGTATGATTAGAACAGCACAAGCTGAAACTGCAGCCTACACCATTTTTGGATATTATGCCTATTCACAAAAAGTTATTTAGACCTGTTAATCTGTAGGTTTTACCTGATCCTAGGTATCCCCCATAAGCCTATGCTGTGATCATACACAAACATTTTGACACAGGGACATGTCAATCAAAAATCAGTGTTGTCACGCTGAACAACAGTGGATTTAATTTAATTGTTTTAAATACAGTGTAGGCAAATACTTATATTGTTGTTTAAGTTCACATTTTGTATCACAATAATACTAATGTCGAGATTTAAATGCTAGCCTAAATATGTTCGGTCACACATTTATACCTAATATTTGTCATAGAAAATATTATAGCCTACAAAATAAAAACATAATAAAAATAGGCTAAGTTATATCATATTTATACTTTTATTTATATGTATAATCTACTAGGCCTATTTATTATCAAAACATCTCAACAGGCAGCAAAGCGCTTTGATTTCGCCTAGTCTGCCTAGTCTTACACACAGAAGAAGACATAACATCTCAACAAGACTCTCTCGCCTTGCATATTTGCCGCCGGGAGGGGCTCTTGGTTGCATCCTGACTGCTGACTTGATGGTTTGACTGGGGAAGGAAGCGGTCCTTTTCAGTCAGTCCTCCTGTATGTGAAGGTCGGTCGGTGTGCTCTAGCGGAAATGCAAGGCAGACAGATGTCTTAAAACCTCCGCGCTACAGGTTAGGTCGCCCCGCCGCGCAGCTAGCATCCTTGCCACCGCGGCCCAGCAAGATCTGAGCGGGACTGTCCGACTGGCTTGCTCGCCTGCCGGATGATGCAGCTAGTTAGCTAGCTAAACATCAGCTCGCTAACTTCTCTCGGGGAAGGAACAGAATAGGCAAAGTGGACCGCCTGACGCCAGTGGACACGAAAAGCCACGCAATTGCACATCTTTAACGGCGGTGGATAGCGTAACCTCTTAACTTATTTGTCGGATCTCAGTCGCACTGTCATTGCCTGCAGAGATGGGTGAGTACCGTAGAGCACTAGCCTCAGCCTGCTAACTAGCTACGGTGACGGTGACGTGAGCTACCTAGCACACGTTAAATGAATTGGTCACCAACCTATAGTTATTATGTCGGAGGAACTGTTCCTGCCATTAGAGGGTCGACGGTTTGTGGTGTTAAAAGCACTGCAACTGCCTTTATACTACTTAGTGTAGGTAGACAGCAGCCATGATTTAAAGGCTAACTTTACCGTACATTACATGACAGTTGCATGTTGCCTGCTTCACCGTACAGTACCAGTAAAGTACTCGGGTGGGGTAGCAGGATGATGAAGATGCGAAGCAGCCCCTAATATTGCCTTACAGTCTTTTTGAGTAATGGTGAAGCGTTTCTTTTCGCAATTCATTTATAGAACATTAATTCTATAGAACACATAGATACATTTATATTTGTTATTACGGTACATGTCAGTTGTAAATATTGTCGGAAATACAATAATCATAGGTTATAAATACTACGGTTATTTACACGTTCACAGAAATTAGGATTTGTTGAAGCTTTAGAAATAGCAGCCCTCCATCTACTCAACTGTTATGTAATATGAAACGCAACCTACAGTACTCTCCATTTCTGTCTTTCCTGCACAGTCCTCTGCCATTGTAAGAATGCATCTTCATTCAAGGTAGCCTACTGCACAGCTTTCTGACGTGCATCAAATGTGGATGCGATTTATATAGCCATCACTATCCATTTTTTCCCCTTTGGTATTGAGTAACATTAGATTGATCACAACAATCACAGTAATATCAGTCTCACACACAAGCAACCCTTCTCAATTTTGTTTTAACGCTCACACTTCTGTCCCGCTCACAGTGGGTGTTCAGAATACTACTGTCCACAACTGTGTGCAGATGTAGGTGGATGTGTAGAGATCCGTGTGAGCTGCCATGGGTTGGAGTAGAAGAATGCAAGGCACTTTCCAGTCAGAAGATAACCATGCAGTCTCTGAAAGAAAACAAAACAATTGTCTAGCGTTCTTAACAAGATTCATTCTGGGAATGTGAACTTATGTGAACCGATATTTGTTTTTTCTCCTTTGCTAGAGAACCTAAGCGAAGCCCTGGAGAAGCTGAAGCTAGCTTCTGCAGACAGCTCCACAGACAGTGTGGAGAGCTGCCTGGACTGCCTGCTCAAAGCCCTGGCCCACAACAGTGAGTACAGTCCAGTCAACAGCCAGGGTTTCACACATGTACACAGAATGCTTAACATGTCCTTAGCAGAGCCATGGAAGGAACAGAGTTCGACATTGTCAACGGTCACATGGTTCATGGAGAGGCAAAACCTATGGCAAAATTGTTCCAGGAAGTGCTTGGTGGGCAATTTGTGTGTGTGTATGTATATATTAATTAGTAATCAATAAATTCACCAATTTACATTTAGGCTAACTTTCGGGAACTATTTTGAGGCTCCGTTGCTGTGAAAAAATGGTCCATTGGAGTGAACGGAGAAGTCTTGCAACTCCCTCTTTACATGGCTCTGGTCCTTAGTAAAGAATCAAAGGGAGCACCCACTAGCATTCTTTTGAATGCTAGTGTGTGTATGTTAAATTTATACTAGTAAGAGATCACAAGCTAATACACAGTTTGTCACCAAGTATCTTTTCGCGGTCCGCTATCTTACTGTTCTCTAAAAAAATTATCTAGTACTTCTACACAGCCCTGGCTCCCTAAATAGGAACACAAACAAAGTGGTGCAGACCGCACACAACAGCAATATCCTAGCCTTTTCAATGTGTTTCCAATGTGTTGGGTGGAGCTTCTGAAGGAGCACACTATGGCGTTGAAGGGAGAGGCGTTTTTGTTTTAATTTGAGTTCAATTTTAGCAAGCATTCTCAAGAATGACTTAAACATATATATATATTATGCATGCATGTATGTGTGTGTGTGTGTGTGTGTATATATATATATATATGTGTGAATATATATATGTATGTGTGTATATATATATGTATGTGTGTATATATATATGTATGTGTGTATATATATGTATGTGTGTGTATATATATGTATGTGT
>JAODTR010005566.1:0-11305 GCA_025399935.1 Amblyopsis rosae
TTACCCCTCACTATAGTTACAGCCTACACATAGATCTCAACCAATTAGACCTAATAGATGTGTGATATAGAGTTGGTCATTCAACTGTAAAACTGATCCGGTTTGGTATCTCTAAAGGTCCCACGCCCTTTTCTGACACGCCTGTGGTCTGTGTACGTCATAGAAGACTCTTGCCCGCCCTACGTTTAGACTAGCCTATAAATTCACCTGTCACCTGTACAATTTCCAAGCTCTACTGTACCACTCGCGGGTTTAACCAGGTCAAACGTTTGTTGAAGCTGTCCATCGCAACAGGTGTCGGTCGCCATGAGCACCCTATTCCTCTCTGGTGCCCCGTTGTCTTCTGGCTACTCCAGGCGCAGCAACAGCGTGCGGGCGCCCAGTGTTCACGGTGGAGCGGGGGGTCGCAATGTCCGCGTGTCATATGCTTCGAACACCAGAAGCGGTTTTGACTTGTCTAGTGCTGTCGCGGGAGGTGACAATGACGTCGGCGTCTCAGTCGACGGGAAAGCCACGATGCAGAACCTCAACTATCGTCTGGCCTCCTATTTGGCGAAGGTGCGCAGCCTGGAGAGCGCCAATGCGCAACTGGAGCGTCAAATCCGCAAGTGGTACGAGAAGCAAACACCGAAGGTCCGGGACTACAGCAAGTATGAATCAATCATCGCCGACCTTCGCAAAAAGGTGATCCTCTTATAACGAGCCAAATAGCGTACAAATGGAAATCAGATACTCAAAAGTTTGTTAGATATTGCAAAAAAAATATATAATAATTTAATTTTTTTATTAAATTTTAGAGACAGGGAAGTCCGCACACAAAGACGATCATTCCAATATTAAAGCCCCTGCTCAAAACTCCATTATTAGCCAACTTTATTTATTTATTGCAACTTATTTTAAGTAAGTAAGTAAGTAAGTAAGTAAGTACACTTTTTTTTAAATAGCACTTGTTTGCAGACAGGAGTTACAAAGTTCTTCACAACTAGAAACGAAATAAGAGAAAACTGCATTAAGAAAAACAAATCTAATATAAATCCTGCAGGGTGCAATTTAAATCAATATAAACATTAATTATAACATACTTCATATACATACAATACAGAAAACAGGACATACATCTCCATAAGCATATTTCACCCCAAATGCTTGCTTGAACAAGTTAGTCTTAAATTGACTTCTAAAAATTATCACACTCCTCTCAGTATTATTAATAGCCGTAAACGTAATTGTGTACATGTATGAGTACTGTTGAACATGCATGTTGACAGTTATCATTTACATGGTGCTGATAATGACAACGACATTGTTTCTTTCATCAGATCAACGCTGTTACTGTGGACAATGCCAAACACATTCTGCAGATTGACAATGCCAAACTGGCAGCAGAGGACTTCAAAATCAAGTAAGAGGAAAGCTAGATGAACATTTAGCAAAAACAAAAACTCATGGTGCCAAATCAACCCAATATATAATTCTATTTACATATAATGCGTCAATTATATCCATCAATACATTTCACAAAATAAGCATGTGATAGACATAAGCTAACATGAGTAAACGGTCAATAAACATCAGTCTACGGTCAGTAAACATGAAACTGGTGCGGCAGGTTTTTGAGCACTTGCACCATAAGCTATTAGTTATTGTGGCAACACCAATCAGACGGGTGCAATAATGTCAACCATTGCATCTCCTTCTGCATCACAGGTTTGACAGTGAGATGGCAATGCGCATGTCAGCGGAGGGGGACATTGCTGGACTGAAGAAGGTCCTGGATGAACTGACTTTGATCTGCTCTGACCTGGAGATGCAGATTGAGGGCTTGAAGGAGGAGTTGGTCTACCTCAAGAAGAACCATGAGGAGGTTTGTACAGAAGATCCAAAGAGTAGGCCTACCACATTTTTACTTCACTAAGTCTCACTATTTTACTATAGCTGGACAATTGTCAACTATGATGATCAACTCTATAGAACCCCAATAAGGGTATTTCTGTAACAATGATAAAGCAATAATACATAAAAAGTATTGTTTAAAGTAAAAACAAAACAAAATGAGAACATAATTGAGCTAAGGTAATGCCTTGCCAAATTGAATCATGATTTGCTTGCTTTCTTTGCTGAAGAGTGTTGACGTGTAACCAGTAATTACTAACGCAACAGAACGTGTTTAAATCGTCTACTGTGCATTTTTTAAATTGTTTACTTTGGCATCAGTCCCACCCAGCAGCAATGTGCCACCGGAACAGAATGAGATGCTCTACGTCAAATGAGATGACATGATAACATGTTAAATACAAGAATGTGTACGATCATTCGCTTGTTAAAACCCACGGCAGAGACCAAGCTTCATATAAGTTTGAATCCTGAGTCTGAACCATTTATTTTTTTATGTTCCTGAAGTGTTTATAACACGAGAAGTGCAGAGCAGCGTCATTGTCCAGGAATGTTCAGCATGGTTTGTTCTTCCTTGTTCCTCTCTCGATATGTTCTTACAGTGAGACAGGTGATTAGCATAATTACACACACCTGTTCCCAATCCCCATTGAGTCCCATGAACCACATCCCCAACACTCTCACCCTGCACATACTTTACATGCTAACACTAACACAATTCATGTGTTTCTACGGCTGATGAACAGTGTAACCTTGCCCAACATCTCACTGGGCTTTTTGACCTGGCCTGAACTTGGACCTTCTCCACAGGAACTTGCTGCCATGCGCGGTCAGATGAGCTCTAGTTCTGTGAACGTGGAGGTGGATGCCGCACCGCAGCACGACCTGGCCAGCATCATGGAGGCGATCCGGGGCCAGTACGAGGGCATGGTGAACAAGAACCGGCGTGACATGGAGACCTGGTACAACGCCAAGGTTAGAGAAGCGCTGTATTGAAGTGTACCTGCAGCCCGGCTCTGAGCCTGACTCCACCCACTGCACTGAGTTGCTAAAACGTAGACAAGGAGCTAAGTGTGTGGGGGGGGGGGGGGGGTCCTATTAACATTAACATTTGAATTTGATGATACACGAGTGAACGAGGGTACTGTTGTAAACCAGCCAAGTCCAGGGCTATTTTTAACGGATATGACGTGTAGAGCCATTCTCAGACCATAAAATCCAGATTTTTATAAAAACGGGAATTTTGTCAATATACAGTGTATATATAACAATTTTCCTGGTTATTTAACTAGGAAAATGACTAATTGAGATTAAAATCTCTTTTAAAAGAGCAACCTGGCCCCATAGGGCAGCTTAAAAGGTCCACATACAACATACACAATGTCAACCATCCAATTGTACCACAACAAATGAAAAGCATAAAACTATCAATCAATTAGACACTAATATTAACCCTAGCATTTATGTGTCTCATCACAGCGCAGTCTTATTATTTAGTTTACAGCTAAAAAACGAAAACTATTTAGGGTGCAGTTTTAATCACTGTAAGATCAATATGTCTTTTTATAGACCTTTTTAAACTAGATTTTAGTCAAATGTTAAAGTCGTCTCGTGAGCCACCAAAAAGCAACCAGCCCAAGGTTAGCCAACCACTGCTATAATTGCACATGCATGTTTTTCACTATGACCCACAATTAAAGGTATAGTCAGCTATTGAAAGTTAATTTAAGCTAAATACACTATTTATAAAATTCACCAAATATCTCCTCGCTAGCTTAACGTTCTCTGTGCGTCCTGATAAAATAATCCAGTGCTTCTGCACAGCCCTGTCTCCGTAAATATGAATATAAAGAAAGTGGCGAATGCCGCTCACAACAACAATGCCCTTGGCTTCGCAATGTGTTTCAATGTGTGTGTGTGTGTGGGGGGGAGCTTCTGAGAGAGATTGTTTTGATTTGAGCTGGACGTGTTCTGGAGCATGACTGACCCTGCCTTTAACCCCCAGTTTGAGGAGATGAACAAGAAGGTGGCGACTAGCACGGAGGGCCTCCAGACATCCCGCAGTGAGATCACAGAGCTCAAGAGGACCCTACAGGCCCTGCAGATCGAGCTGCAGTCGCAGCTCAGCCTGGTATGAAGGCGTTCAAACATCTATCAAGCTAAATGTCATTTCACGGCATGTAGTCAGGCCACAATGTATTGCTACTGTGCCTCCTCTGAGAAATACAATGTGATTGACAGCCTGTGATTGTAAGAAAGTCACTAGTATTCCAATGTAACAACTCATTTTCAAAGGGACAAATGATAGGCTATAATAATAATATAATAATAATAATAATAATAATCTTTATTAATATATCACTTTTCATATGGAATTGCAGTTCAAAGTGCTTTACAGAGAGGGAATACTGTACACTAGTTGTGCTTCCCATAAACAAATACAGAAATACAGAGAAAAACAATAAAAAGAGTTAAAGGTATCAGATTAAGTAGGAATGATAACGTTCCCCTACTGAAAGCTAGCAATTGATTTTATATGTAGTGTATCATTGCCCACGCTTATTGTCGAGCCCTTATTATTAAATTATAGTCACATTTGGACTCGGAGTTGACTTGGACTCGACAAAGGTGGTCTTATATATAATATGTTTTAGCTGGACACTATCAGGCAAAGTAATAATAGGAAGGTCTCTGCAGTTATTTTATGGGAATAAAAAGCCAATCTGCTCTTGTATCTGGCATGTTGTCTAAACCAAATTACAATATACTAGATATACTGTAGATATTACACCTTACAATTTAAGGTATGTTATAGTTGACACCTGTTGGGAGTAAGATCTGTTTTACACCTTGTGTTTAGTGGGGTTTAGCAGTGGTTTTACAACATACACTCCTGTTTTGCCTGCGTTGCAGAAAGCTGCGCTTGAGGGCCAGTTGGGAGAAACAGAGAATCGCTACACCGTCAAGTTGAACCAGCTACAGGCCATGGTTAATAGTCTGGAGACAGAGCTCGGCCACGTTAAGAATGACATTGAGAGGCAGGCCAACGAATATAAGATGCTGTTGAACATCAAGGCCCGGCTAGAGATGGAGATTGCCGAATACAGAAGGCTGTTGGATGGAGAGGATGTGACGTAAGGCGACTAGCTTAGCAGAGCACTTAATATTATTATTTATTTGTATTCACTTGTACAAAATGTATATTTTCTGTATTTTGTTTCCTCTAGCAAAACTGTTGTCAAGAAGGTTGAACATGAAGTCAAATGTAAGTGTATTATGTGGGAGTGTGTGTATGTGTGTGTGTACTGTCATTTTTTTAACATTGCAAAAATGTTAACGGTGGGAAAAGGATTCGTACTGGTTTAAACAGTTTTCTCTGAATAACCTACTGCCAGAGTAAAACAAATTTGTCATATAAATGTCCACATGGAAAGAAGTTAAATGTGGACATTGTGTTTTCCATCACAGCTTCACAACCAGCATCACAACCTAAGGTGACCAAGAGAACCAGAGTTGTAATCGAAGAAATCATTGATGGAAAGGTGGTTTCTCGCACAGAGGATTTAGATGAGAAGCTCGTCAATCAGTAATCAAAGACCTGGGTGGCAAAATATTTTTTTGTTTTAAAGCTCTTTTGAAACTTACCTTAATAGATGACATATCATAAGCCACATCCACTTTCTAAGAGATGCTATAATTGTAGCCCAGTGGCTACAATATAACTAAATTATTAGCCACCAGCAAATGTGTTTTTCTTTATATTATTTACTTATATTCCTTATTTTAAGAGTATATAGGGAGATGCTGTTAGTCTAAAATAGAAAGTGTTACAATATGGCAGAAGCTATAAAACATTTGTTCATATCAATTTTTATGTAACTATGATTATTTAATGCCGGTAGAATAGAAGTGTTCAATTGCAGAGTAAATCAAAATTTGTTTTGAGGTGTTTTATTTCTATTGGATGCTTGGTACTCACGAGCCAATCAGTGTTTGTTTTGGTAAACGAGGCGGAAATTAGCTTGCACAGTTAGACTGTCCCAGCGGTCGTTCTCTCAGTTAGACTGTCCCAGCGGTCGTTCTATCAGTTAGACTGTCCCAGCGGTCGTTCTCTCAGTTAGACTGTCCCAGCGGTCGTTCTCTCAGTTAGAATGTCCCAGCGGTCGTTCTCTCAGTTAGACTGTCCCAGCGGTCGTTCTCTGTTCTTGGCCGATCAGACCAGAGAGAAGCCACGCTAGAGTTGGCCCGTCAGAGTGGAGTTTAGTCCAAAGTTTCTTTTTTGTAAAATCGGAGGTGACGAGTCTCTTTGGCAAAAGGACTTTAAATGTACTTCACAAGGAACGACAGCTGACGGTTGGGACTGCACGCGTTGTGCTTATTGCTGCAAGTTGGTGCCGCGCTCCCGAGGTCTTTCTTCTTTTCCCTTCGATGTGCCAGTTTGTACAATTGGTTGAAACGATCCTGTATCAAACGCCATATAACACTCGCTCACGTTTTGAGTAAATGTGAGTCTTGGGCATCGTGTCAATTTGGGACTGCAAATCTGTGAGTAAAAATTCCAAACTTAACTCTTGTGAAGAGGAAACACCGGTGCAACGAAATTATCAGGCCTGCAACGTTTTGTTAATTCATTGTTTTTAGCCGGCTTTTTGTTTGTAGATTTATGGTACCACAGGTTTTGGAAAAGAGTATGCATATTAAAGGAACGAAATTGTAATTTTGTTTTAAGGTATTTGAAATTGGGTTTTGGTCAAATTAAAGGTTACATTAAGTGATTTTATTTGAAAACACTGGAAACAAAGTGTATTGAATGAAAACTGTATTGCAATTGGGTTTATATAGAATCCTTGGAAATAGTACAATTTGCTAACTAAAGAATATTTTATTTAACATATACATTTTATTTTTGTAAATAAATACCTGTGACAGATTTTTGTATCTAAAGTACAGTGGTCGGTGTCCATTGATTCATGCTAATCAGTTAAAGTGTGGTAAAGAGGAACGTGGGTTTTAAAAGCGTTGCAACTTTAAGTATATGCTTAGAGTGTACAGAAGACATCTTTGATAATTTATCTGTCTATGTAAACCTCTATAAAAGTTTTTCTTACAGCCGTTTAGGTGTATTTTATATACATTTTTAATTGGAATAAAACTAATGACACTGCTATGATTGGTTGTCTTTTTACATAGACTCTGTCAATCTATAGCTAACTACATATAATTATTTAATTTGATTCCTTTAACCATTTTTATTAATGTTGCTTTGTTCTTTATTTCTGTATTTGTTTATGTGCATGTATTCCCTCTCTGTAAAGGACTTTGAGATGCAATTCTGTATGAAAAGTGCTATACAAATAAATGTTATTATTATGAATAGAACCATGTGTTATTCTTCTTCCACTTATTTATTTGGGGTTTCTTTATAAAACATCCCTCCAAATACTAGAGGCAGTTAAGATTAAATTACTTTGGATACATGTATTATTTTCATATGTCCTCTAGATGGCGGTATGCAAAAGGAGATGTATATTTAATTTTTTTTAATAAGTCGTGATACAGTTTTTATAGATCCTAAAGCTTGGTTGGATTTCTATCCCACGATTGAATGCAAAGTATTGTATTATTAATGTAATTGTTGAGTGGATTGTCACTTTACTTACGGTTTTGATATGAGAATACTCTCTGAGTTTATTTTATTCCTGTCTGAACATCATTACAGCTAGGTTTCATTCCATTGATGAACAGTTTCAATTCACTAACAGTTAACACCCATTTAATCAAAAGCACTTTTAAAAGAAAAGGAAAAAAATCCACTGAATAGGCATATTCCTGTAGACATGCCGAGACTAATAGGCCTATGCATGTGTTTTTGCATATGCTGCTGTTGGATCGTGTCACTCCGGGGTTGATGTTCCCTAATAGTCACTACCTAAATGATGACAAAATTCTGCACCACGGGAAAATGACGTCAACGGTGTAACAGTCACCTCCTGGGTGACGTCACTACACGGCCTTGGTAGAGTTCACGCTATATTGCCATCTGCTGGAAAGAGGGAGCCACTCATCACAAATTACGTCATTGGGGAGAAACAGGTGCCACGTCTGGAACGGTATTGCCTGGGGGCCTGGTTCTGAATACAAACAAATGAAGAGGGGCATCCCTAGTGCCACGGGTGGATATTAAACACATCATATGCAGTATGGTGGTTTACAATAGATAATATTAACTTAAAGTTGAACTTTAGGTGCTATTAAGAACATGTAATATAAGTAATGATTCATTTAAACAGCGTGATGAACAAAACGGCACGAGTAATCCAAAAAGAGCTCTGCACTGATGTATGAGAATTAAGACACTATATGCCCACATATACAGTATTAGTTTTATATAGGCTAGGTGTAGTGCAATGGAAGTTCCTATAAGCGTGTCGCTGTCCATGGTGCTGAACAAATACATCTGAAGATGATTTAAAGGATTTTCGTTAATTTGTTATTTTCTTTACTTCTTACATAAAGGCAGGGTTAAACAATATTATGTATAGGCTACAACTAGTAATGTATATCTCATAACCTACAGCTAGAAATGTAACAACTTTTAACGCGTTTTTTTTTAGTTAGGGTTTATCAAAACATTTTATTGTAAATAGGAAACACGGCAGGGAAATATTGGAGGGTTGGTGAGCGCTCGAATGTGATGGTGAGAGCCCTGCTCCGTTAAAGGTTAAAGACAGTAAACTTGTCCCCGGCGCTGCATTTCCATTGACGGAGAGAGAGAGAGAGAGAGAGAGAGAAGGGTGTGGGGGGGGGGGGGGGGCACCACACCCCGCCACCCCGCCACCGCCAAAACCCACCCCCCCCCCCCCCCCCCCCCCCCCCCCCCCCCCCCCCCCCCCCCCCCCCCCCCCACGACTCCGCGCCTCCGCCTATGCCATCAAACATCAAGCCAGAGTCGAGGAGCAGACATCACAAATCCAAATGATTCAGGGGTCATCGGCTTGAGTCAACTGCTGGCGTGGAAATGGGCTCCTTGTAAAACGGCCGTGGAGGGTAGAGGTGGACAGGCGGGGGGTGGGGGGATCGACGAGCGGGGTGGAAAAAACGCCGAAGACAAACAAAAGCACAAAAACCGAGAGTGCCTGGAACCATGAGCGGCTTGCACTATTCGCTGGCGCTGCAGCTGTCGCTGCTCTTCCCGGGGACCATGTCGTGAGGTGTGGCTCGCGTAACGCTCGGGATTCTCTCAGTCGAAACGACACGCCAAGGAGGGGTGCCACTGGTGGAGAATATGTCCGCCTCGGTGGGGCCCCAAGGCGGCCCTCGCCCACCCACCGTGCCGCCATCCATGCCGGATCTGCCGGACCTCAGCCACCTTACCGAGGAGGAGAGGGGAATCATCATGGCAGTGATGGTTCGGCAGAAGGAGGAAGAGGATAAAGAAGAAGCCATGCTAAAGTAAGGGCAATATTCCTTCCAATACAACCCCATTCACGACAAAGCTGACCAGTTGGCAATACTACACGAGCCAGCTTCCTATTATAACCTAACCCAATATATTAGCGATCGGTCGTTGTATACCGTGGTGGCCACACTCTAGTCTGAGTCGTTAGGTTTGTAAAGGGGTTACGCTAGCGGTGCGCTCTAGCAAGAGTGTGGTCGTGAATCAACACAAATTGTACAGTTTAATGCTTCCGTGATATTCAGTTGAGTTTTTTGTTTGTTTGTTGGAAATAAATCAGTTCAGAGCCACAAGCGGTTCGTACATTTAGCCTACGCTAAGGTCCGTAGTAGTGAAACATTCAACCACAGCACTGTCATGTTGGTTAGCCTACAGGTGTAGCGCAGAAATGGCCGTGAAGATTGGGCGTGAGTGTGGGGGCTCGGGATGAATCATTCCATCGACTACCTGCCCCCTTTTTATCTTTCACCCACCCGTTTCTATCAATGGGCAACAGCGTATCCGGTGTTTTGATAGTGTAGCCTATACAGTAGCTTATAGTGGGGTTGTCTGTCTGGCGAAACACGAAGACGCGTAGAGGACCGTTTGTAGACTATGCGTGTGGCGGCGGGATACAATAATTAGCCTACATAATAACCACAATAACGCACCTTGGTCAGAATTGCACAAGTCATGCATTAGGCCTACAGGATATGTCCTGTGGTCGTGAGACACTTCTTCACACCCTCGACTGTGAGCAAGTAGGGTGTGGTTTGAAAATATCGCAACAGTATAGGCCTGAACAGGAGAAAAAAACAGGGCGCAATTAAGGATGAACGGAAGAATCTAGCAGATTGATACATACACGAAAACCAATAAAGCCACTATAAGTGAATTTGATACATCTGTCTGTGTAGGCTAAAAAACCCATTCGTTGTTCCGTCGACTGTGTGTGCTTCCCAGACTGTTTAGCCTCCCAGACTAGTCTCCTTGTACGTTGTACGTAAACCATTAGATTATGAGAGATGCCTAACAACATTTTGAAACGCTGAAGCTGAAGTTTACAGCAAAGGTTTGGTGATGAAAATGAGAAGGGTATTGCTGGATGAACACGCATAAAGGATATTGCTGTTGATGCAATGTCCAGCACTCTTATTGTTTGCTTCAATTATAATGGCTGTTTTCATTTCCTGACTGGAGTCGCGCAGGGAAGCTGGGTGAGAGCTGTCTTCAATCCCTTGAGAGGAAGCGATGTATTTAATGTTCTGCGAGGCCCTCGTCTCAGGTTCAGTCAATAATGGCCTCATCATCTGGCCAATCGTCGAAGGGATTCACTCACGGAGCACTACCAAAGCAAGTACAATCCAGTTAGTATGTGACCATATTGTACACCATCGATAGAGACAGAATGACAATTTAAAATAGTTTCTGTAGTCAATAATGCTTTTTTTAACGATCAACCTACAGGACGTGATCCTGAGATCCTCTATAGGTTTAGTCTGTTTAATAAATACATTAATAAATATATATATTATCCTGATAATAGCCTACTGACATTTGTAGCATGCTCACCGGTTATGATTAATACAGTTATAAACTCTTTCTATACTCAGCCTACTCCGGCCTGTTTTGAGTGGAGCTATACAGTGGTTGTAGCATACAGGGCTTGGCAGACATATTTTCCCCTAGCAGTGAGAGTTCACATCTGTAATAGGCCTATCTTGTTTTAAACAAGTCTCTTCCAGGACAATGACGTAAACAGCCGCCTGAGACATACACACCTGTTAGGTATAATGTTGTAGATACAGCAGTCTTATCTTTCAACATTGCCTTCCTGATTAAGACTATCAAAGTGTTGTCTCAGCCGGAAACCGATGGAGTGCCTACTCCAGGTGGGGAGTGAGTCCTTACCCCAAGTGAAGGCGTTTAAGTACCTCGGGGTCTTGTTCGCGAGTGAGGGGACTATGGAGCGAGAGA
>JAODTR010005567.1:0-11304 GCA_025399935.1 Amblyopsis rosae
GATGGTGGATGAATAAATCTGCCTGTGTGGCAGCGGGGGGCCTCGTCAAGCACCAAAGATTTGGGGGAGTCGGGCCATAAAAGCCTGCGTGGACAAAGTGAGGTAACATAATGAAGTTAACGCAGATATGTGGCGTGGGATGGTATGAGAGAGAGAGAGAGAGGCTGGTTCTTCCAGGCTGGCAAACTGGACGACAACTACACATTGAAGGAGCATTTAAAATAAAATAAATAAAAGTTGTGCCTAAAACCCTGACGGAGAGACATCAGGGTTTTGTTCTTTGGGCCTAGTCCAAACGCACAGACAAGGCCTCGCCCCTTCCGCCATCACAGGCTAGGCCTGAGGCCTAGCCACAGCAGCAAAGCCTGGGCCTCCCCTCCCTCCCTCCCTGCTGACACCAGAGTCACAGAGCTGAGCGGGAGCAGAGGTCTGTTAGGAGACACTGGAGAGAGGGTGGCAGGTTGGGGGAGGGGAATACGTGGCCAGGAGCCAACCTATTGTGTACACTCTCACTCACGCAGTCACAAACTGTGCTCACCCCTCCCCCACCTCAATCACCCCCTCATCCTTTATTCTGACTCAGTCAATTCGTCACACTAGTTCTTCCTCTCACTAACACGCACACGTCTCCGTGAACCTATCCCGCCCGTCCGACGACAAAAACAATCTTCATGGCAGCCTACCAACTCCACTCATCGTCATAACGTATTGTGTTCAGCAACGTCTCCTACGTGTGTTTTTATGTCACCACAATGGTCATAAAACGCCAAGCATGGCAAGAAGCTTTATTCAACCGAGTCCTACATGTAAACGTGAGCGCGTGTTCCATCGACGGGCAGAGCAACACAAACATCCAGTCACATCTAACAGCACGACGTCTGCATTTCTTTCCACGGCTGTTAAAACACCATCAATCATCATCCGGACAGAGTTATGCTTATACTTGCTGGGTGGCGTTTCAGTAATGTGCGATTATCAAACGGTACAATGGGCCCAAACACTCGGAGACAGCTCTCTACTGAACAACAGCTGATGTCTGGGTGGAAACAGACGCTGACCTGGTTTCACTTTACATTCATAGTGTGTCGGACACAGTGCTCAGCAGCATTTCTAGTAACTAGAATATCATAATAGACCCTCTCGTCCTTATCAAATAAAACGATCAATAAAACAAGCGGCTATCTTAAGGAAGATGGACTGCTGTGGCGTTTGACCCGCTCACAACCCCTTACACAAGCATCGCAATGAGCACCAAGCTGGTTATGTAAGGTCCAGTGTCAATGCACGTATAGACGGCCACATTCACACCTTAACACAGACTACACTATAGTAATAAAACGATGAATCAGACATTCATAGATGCAAAAGGCCACTCCATTCAAGACAGAGAAAGTTGCCACGTCTAAGCCGCTTAGGCGTTCTTGCTCAAACTAATGTGTCGTTTAACGTGTTAAGGCAAATCTTACAGCTGATGTCTTGTCTTGGGGATGGGGGGAGTGTTGCCACATTGTCAATCATCACACCCAGGCCCCAGATATTTCTAGACTAAACTATCTGAGCTATGTGGTATTTCTTGAAATGTAAGATATAAAATGAGACAATATGATGAGAGTTCAACAGGGGCCAAGACTGAACTTCTGCTATATCAAAACAGAGCGACATACTTTCTCTTTCACTCAACCAGCTTCCACTTTGGCAATGAGGATAGATTAATCTCGCTACAAAACACATCACATGACAGGCATTTCTCTGTATGGTCATGTGACACACCCACCATCAATGCCAGACCCTCCTTCCTCTACGCTCCTTCCAATGTGGAAACCATGGCAACGGCCAGTTGGAACCAGTTTGTGACACATAGCCTTCATTTTGTGTGAAGTGAGAGGCAGAGTTCAGGTGCTGCCGAAGGAGAAAATGGAGCCCAGGCCACAGGAGCCTCAAAGTTTTCAAAATGGGGGCAGGCCATCAGCAAGACCACACTGACTTCCTGTGTGACTTCTGTTCAACAACTAGCAGGGCAAGGCTAAAGAGAAACTACGTGACACTACTTGACACACATTATGTGGACTATTATTTTATGTTCATGCTATGATCGAGATGATTTATACCAGACAATACCTTATTCAGAAATCTACATACAACCACAAAAAAACAACATAAGGCAAATTAGAACTAAACACTGGTAGGGGCACAAGTCCACAAGAGTGGACTTTGACACTTTGAGTGCAGTTATATATGGAAGGACTTAATGGAGCGCCAACTATACTAGAGCAAACATCCTTACATACACATTTTACATGTGTAAAATCTAAACATGTATTGTAAACATTACAAGATTTTTAGAGCACCTTCAACCATCAATTGATCTCTACAACAGAGCCCTCCATATACACTTTTGTAGTAAGCTGCTCACTATGTCTATCACACTATCACTAGTATGATGCCCTTGTCTAAGCAATATACTATGGAGGGCATTGATGCAATGCACCTCAAGAAGAGCTCTGCTAAACTCTACTAGACTGAATGACCTACCGACTACTACCACTACTTAACTTGTATACAGGCTCTTTAAAGTCAGATATAGATGCAAATTATACTGCTAACATTTGGATATACAGTTACCATAAATCAAGATACCATCCCTTGGTTATAATCCATCATCTAGGTAGGTGTCCGTAGACAGCAATATAAATGTTGGCATACATAGCCACTGACGCATTCCCATGTTATATTATCATATTTGTTATATTCTGTGAGAATTATCAGCATGTAATCTTAGTCAACATTACTTTCAGTTGCCAATAAATAACAGATTATAAAAAATAAAAAAAGGGTCTTAAGTTCTACAATGTATTGGGAAAACAAGAAATGTCATTCCCCTGATTAGGTTTGTGTGGAAAAAAGTACAAAACTATGAAATACCCATCGCTTTGACCAACCACCTTATGCATTTCATCCATGAGACAGGTAAACTGCCCTTTCCATCCCTTACCTCTTTGACGTGCTCATATCGACGGGCTCGTCTCCAGTCTGCACCTCCACCTTGATGGTGGCCTTGACCTCCCCGCCCTTCATGATGCTGGCTGCCACCTTGGCCGCCTGCTCACTGTTCACCTTGAGCCCATCAGCTCCAGAGGCTACCAGGGTCAGGGGTTCTGCCGCCACCGCTACCACCGCCGCCGGGTCACCCTTTTCCAGCTTCACCCTCTTATTGTCCACGTCCCCCAGGGGGCCGGCAGGGGCCATGTGGTCCTTCTCCAGGGCCCGCTTCTGGCTGCGTGTCTGACGCACCACCTCCTCCGCCATGGCTGCTCTCTCCCTGGGAAGGGGCAGAAGCAGACATCAGTGACCATGCTGTGACAGACACTGACGGAATATTACCCAGATGGTTAAAACCCTCTAAACCAGAGATCCGGAGTTTGAATTTGTTTTTTCATACAATTATATTTCGTATCATGTCTTCTTCATAATCATGACATTACGCCAAAGATATTGATATGTCTTTTGTAATTCGACAGAGGCTGTACGACAACAGTGAAATTGCCTCAACATTGTGCTGAAGATGACATACGTTTATTGTTTATATTTCACGTATCATATCTTCAGGAAGGTAAACGCTAGAAACAAACCGTTTATCCCCTCAAACATCCCGCCAATGTTCGAAATATGGCTTGTGTCATTTGGCTAACAGGGGCTGCACAAGACAATGGCAAAGCTGCTTCTAAAATCTCTTGTCTAAGCGCAAAAGAAATACACCCAGAAAAATAACGGTGAAAATTCTAACTTATTCTAAATTAGAATTAAATAAAAGCATATACAGCTTGAAATCATATCTTATAAATAAGGCATATGCATAAATAAATAAAATGTATTTCAATTAATTTTGTTTTATTTTAACTCAAGAGTTTGAAAGTTAGTCAAGGCATGGAGGAATCAAAATGTGTTATCCTTTAGATAATAAGCCAAACATATTGGGTGTTTATCATTTTATAAAACAAACTGAGTTAAGTTTTTCAAAAAAGATTGTGATATTATCCTAATTGCATCTGAGAGGGTGCTGATTTCACAGACATAAAATACTTTGATGGTAGCTATTATAGAAATGCTTTTAGAAGCAGATATATGAAAGTAAAAAACAGCCTAAAGACCCTTAGGGTTAAAAGAGAACGGAATTACTTTTGAGAGCAGAAATGTACTTATTGGGAAGTGAGGAATGGCCGTGCTACAGGTGGTCAAACACAAGACTGCACTATGGCATCAAGTTGTTTTTATGTTCAATGTTATCTTCAGTAACACACCTGATTCAAATGAACGGGTCTTTATCAGGCTTCTAACAACCTTGAATCAGGTGTTGAGAGCAGGGAGAGATCTAAAACATGCAGGGTGTGGCCCTCCAGGACCGGAGTTGAATAGCCCTGGTCTGCAACCTTGAATCAGTTGTTAGACAGTGTATAAGGATACAAACGTTGTGTGGCATGCGTGGTTAAAGGTGTCCGAGATAGATGTTAGGTGTTGATGAAAAAAATAGTGTTCTATCCCAAAGCTATGTTATCACTGAATATCATTATTCTGTTATTACCATCACATGTAGATACACTTGGTGTATACATACATTTGAAACAACGGATTTTTCAAAAAGCAAAAGACACGCCCCCACAAGAGGCCAGCAAAAGGCAAACCAAGCAAAAGCAGGCGACATAAGTGTGCAGTGCCCGTTACACATGCAAATACTTTTTTACCTTGCGATAATAACCGATCATAATATTGTGGCAATGCAGACACAGGCACAGCACTGTTAAGGCACAGTTCTCGGGTTGTCCCCCAAGTTAAACAGCATCAAACGCACTCCTTTATAAATGCATCCATAATCTGTGTTGGTGTGAACACACACCCCATCTTGGATGTCTGAATCAGAGAGCTGACTCAAAGTATTTTCAGCGCACCATGACATCACAGCTCCACATGACCCTTCCCAAGATTCCATGGGAGGCACAAAGCACATCCCTGAAAAACCGGTTTGAACTGCTCTACGTTTAAGAGAAGGCTAAAGCAGGTTTAACCCCCGGAAAGGCGGCGTGGCAGGGAAAAAGAGGAAAGGCCATCACAACCTCATACAAATGAAGCAATTAAGTGGGGAAAGAATGGAAAGATGGACGAGTGCGCTTGGCTGTTCCTAAACATAAGTCAGGAAAAAAACAGGAGAGTGAGTTACTGAAAAGTCAAGAGCCACTAACAAGGCAGGTTTAAAAAGTTAACTTGTAGTTCTTATGGGGATACAAATCCAGCAGAGAACTCAATTTAGGCTGCCATCTGAGAAACAAAACATCAAATATCTGCAGCACAAGAGGAATTTAAAAAATGCATTTCAGCATTTTCACCAGCTCACATGCAGTATACTGCAGTAAAAATGTCCTGTTTATCTCCATCTGTTTCTTCAGCCTACACAAAGATATGCACTGTGTGCAGCACCTGGGTAACTATGTCTATGATGTACAAAGAGCACAGTGATTATTAGCGCAAACCAACTTCAACAACACAATTAATGTCCAGATTAGCGCATGGATGTATGTGGGCGGTGCAGATGGGAAGGCCTTGGAGTGTGAGGCACCTCAGAGACACCCTGCTGTGAGACATGGCAAGGACACATGTGCCCTGCAGTACCATGCCTAGACAAAGGCTCTCAAACCACAAGAGATGACAGAGCGTGTGTTAAGGTCCTTTTTAGGTTAACATGAATATTGACCTACGTGAAGTTGGCATCCCATATGGCAAGAATGTGAATAAAAGCATTTATATTTGTTTGTGCATGCAAAACAGGGGTGCACAATATATTGACTCTTATCATTATCTCAATATCATGTTGCGCAATATATTGAAAATGATGATGTTCAATATTTCATGTATTTTGTGGAGAGACGCTTTCGTTGGCTGTGTGCCGGCGTATAGCTGTGTTCGATTTAAGACAGAAGTAAGATGTGTGGGCTGAGAAAGACACCACAATGGAGATTGGGGATTAAACAGTGGTCAAAAAGAATGCCTCCTCGGTAGCTTGGACTTACTGATGTACCAGTCCAATGATTGTCAGTTGAAAACCTGTTTTGAATCTTTTTTGATGCACTCATAATTTTAGATATGGGAAAATATCTAAATTTATATTGATATTGCAGTTTACATTATCAATATCGCAATCTCATTTTGTCAGTATCGTGCAACCCTAAGATAAAAATGTGTTCAACCTAAATATATTGGGATATCATTTTTGGTCCACATCGCCCAGCCCTAGCATCAACAGCAGTGATGTACCACAAGGGTTTAAGTGATTGCCAGTTTCCCTGCCGACGATACCTATAAGTTCCCTCCAAGGGAACCATCCTGCTCTGTGTGTGTGTTTTGCTGGTCTCCAGATGTATGGCTAGTGCCATCCCAGAAGAGACAGGGCATCATGAAGATTACATATGCCCCATGTGCTCCATGTCCGGCTGCTAAGCAACAGTGCAAAAGAGGTGGTGTGGATGTGTGTTGCTGTGTGCATACACAATACCGATTGAGAGGGATCATTGCATTGAAGTAAGCTTCTGTTCGGCTCTATGAAAATAATGGCACACACGCGCAACACAGGGTTCACAGAACATCCCACTAAGTCAAATGTCAATATTCCTGATTGTCACTGGCTAAAAATTTGAATTTCCATAGTGAATGGAAAAATAGGCCACCAGAATCAATGATTTGACCCAAAACATCAAATCAAATTCATGACTTTCCATGTCTGGAATAGACTTTAAAATTCCACAATATTCGAGAAACTCCATGGCAAGTGGGAATCCTGCACACAAAGATGACAAGCTGAAGGTGACGAATCCAGACCAAATATTAGTTTACATGTTTACAAATTAGTTTACAAATCTAAACATCTGAGCAGAGGATTCAAAGCCCTGACACTCTCATTGACACAGAAGAGAGAAATGTTAGAATAAGAAACAAACAACCCTGCATCAATACTTCAAGCTGTCAGCAGCTCAGATAGTGTGACAGAGACAGCTCGCTAGTGGTGATGGAAGTTAGGACACAGAAGACAAGCAAAAATAACAGGGCCAATGAGCCTGCAATCCAAATAGCCTACGATGAAGACAATTCTCTCTGCTTAAGTATAGCGCTGGGCAGAAAAATATATGATTCTTGGATTACTGCTTAAAAAATAAAATAAAAAAACCACATGCTGCATCAAAATAGAATGCCAGTTTTCAACTATACGCCATTAAACCCATCTGCTTTTAAAGATCAGGCATCCTGCAAGCAAATGGGAATTTGTACTTCACGGATGGACATGCAGCCAACTGGGAATGGGCAATGAATCAATCTGGGCCAGTAGCATTCCCGACAGTCCCAATGATGCTCCAGCTTCATCCAGCCAGCCTATAAAAGACCTAGTCAGACTGACATGCCAATCTCACCAATAAACTGGGCTTGTCCATCAATATATCCCACAGGGAGATACTGAGAACTAGCCAGGACAGCGGGTCCACGTAGGTCTTCACACACCCACAGCAGAAGCTCCGTTCTAGCCTTTCCTTTTAAAAATAAAATGACCAATCAAAAAGAGGACATGGGCCATGATCCTGCATCATCACCATGTCCACTAAGGCTTGGCAGTCAGATTTAACTCAATTTCAACCCCCCCACATCCCAGGCTTGTGACATTGCATCTCAAATTGACACTAAATTAGTCCATGCTGTGGCGGGTGAGCGAGCAATGCTGGTGGTTGACAATCACTACATTTCACATTGAGAGCAGGGTGCCAGCACTCTTGAGGATGGCAAAAAGGTTACATGCAGCATGTGGCAAACTCCATTAGATGGAGTGTCACTATGTTACACTTCATCTGAAAGAGTTGTGGTGCAACAGATCACAAAACTCACTGTTCGGATCGTGGCACGGTTTTGAGCCATGGATCGGATCATTTTTCAGATCGGCAGACTGTATGCTTATATTTAACCATACTGATGTTAACTTTGCTTTCCATTTATCATGGCTCTTTATGACTACCTGACTCTAGAAGTCATACTTAGAGCACCAACATGCTTTGTGGGTCCCACACACACATAGTCCAACATGCACAGGGGGCTGGACAAGCCATCAAAACAGAGGAGCTGGGATAACACACACGCATGCACACAGAAAGGGAGTGTGATGTCATTCTCTCAGGGTGCAATTTAATTATATCTTAGAAAATAGTTGTTTGCTGCTGCAGTTATGTTTAAAATATTGTATACAGCATTTATAGAACTTAACGTTTAGACTACAGGTCTAATAAATAATAAATTATTGATAATTTTCTCAAGCCCTTTTCACACATTGTTCCTGGTAAATTACCTGCATGACCGTGCAGGCAGTCACAGCTAGTGATTTTCTCTATTCAGTAGGGCTGTCCCGAATACCATTTTACAGGTTTCGAATACTTGATGGTATTTTCGAACCAGTATTTGAATACTCTCAAAAAAACTAAAGAGCATTAAAAGCACTCAACTATAATTACAACGTATAACAGAAGTAATCTTCAATTCCTAGCTTCAGTGAGCACACATGTAAACATAGCCATGCACTTTGACACGTCAATTGAGCCAGTCAGAGCTGTCAAATAGCATATACCTCCTGTATTAGCCAATAAGTGTGTTGAATGAATAGCCCCACTCTCTTCTTACAAACAGAGCCAATTGCAATCAAATGTGTTGATGACAGTGCAGGACAGCAAATTACATTTCAACATGTGGGTTTATATGGAGACAGTAGAGATTAATGGGAAAACATGCATGCATAATGTGAAAAACCGAATATTCAAATCCCAATATGTATATCGAATACATACCCAACAAACCAATATTATAATCATCGAATATTTGGGGCCAGCCCTACAATTCAGACATGCAGCTCCATCCGGGGATATTTACCACTTGCGCCTGTTCATACATGCAGTGGTTCATCCGGCATCGTACATTAGCCTGGACAGTCCAGCTGAGGGCTGTAGCTAATGCAACACCATGCATGCAGCCAATCACCATAAACAAATAAAACTTTTCAGACTTCAGTTTGCAGCTTATATACAACGGGTATGTCCCATTTTATAGGCCTACCCAAGGATGCATTATAAGAACGATCTTACGCCGTTGTCAGCTGTAGGCTATTTATAGCCTGTTTGAGCGGACGTCCTTCTACATTATGGTATGTGAATTATTTGCCATCGCTTACTAGGGTTGGGTACCGTTCACATTTGAATCAATACCGGTGCCGGTCCGGTACCTAAACGGTACCTTTTTCGGTACTTTACTCTGTAATAATAATAATAATTTTAATTAATAAAATGTAATGTTCACGGGAAAAAAATTGCCTGACTGACTCTTTACAAACAACGTGTTTTAGGAGCTCTGCTTTAGCCTACAGCCTAATGTAAGCATTATTGACTGTGCCTCCCTCAGGTTTCTTGAACACCCCCTACCCTGCTAGTGGTCTACGCTGTGTATGAACTACATTCTCCGAAGCAGAAATACGTTATCTTACGTTAGCATTGCACACTTTCATAGCGACTTTAATTGTAGTTGTAGCCTACAGGGTTAAATCCGAAATGAACACGTTGTAAGTATTGCCGCTATAAACAATAAGACTAGTTTGATCTGAAACCGGAGACGTGACCTAATTCCTGCTCTATCATAGCTTCAGTTTAATTTCGCCGTGACTTGTGACAACAATTACTCTGGCTATATCAGGTTAGCTCTATCATACCGCCGCAAGAGTTTGCTGTCGCCGCTTCTACAACGTTCTGTTTATCTCACTGCTCCAGTCTCAACTGCAACTACGTAATGTTTTAAACAAACCCCCGACAATGCTTTGCCGAGAGCTGGAAGCGATGTGCCCTTGATTGGGTCCCCTTGATGGGATCACCCATATTATGCTTCACTTCCAGAATGATAAATGGATGCGTAACGCGCTAAAATAAAGAGCCATTTATCCATTGAACATGAAGACTAGATATTGAAAACGCCTTTAGCCTCAAAGGCACAGCGAAAATCTATAAATAGGCCAGAACTTTATCGAAACTCCTGCAGCCATCCCTGGATAAATGTAACCCTCCATGACAAGTGGAAGTAAAGTACAGAAAAGTTAAACCTGTAATTTATTTTGGCTCATCGCAGCAGTGATTGTGTTTAACATTTAGCAAGCTGCAGGTTGTGCAGGGATGATGTAATCTTGCTCGCGTTTCTCTTTACATGCTCTGAAGTACCGAGAAATATGGTACCGTTTGATTTAATCTCAATCGGTACTCTGCAGTACCGACGTAATTCGGTCGATACTCTTAAAAATACCGAGTTCGGTACCCAACCCTATCGCTTAGATAGTATAGGCCTACAAATGTCTTAGCTTTGTGTTCAAATCTAATCAAATTTTTTGATTTTTTTGGGACAGTTATTCATTACAGCAATATTGTTGATAGTATGGTAGCCTATTTCTTCATTGTGTAGCAAAACCAGTTAATCTGTTTAACTCAAGAGTGTAAAGCATAGAAGTTGTAGGCAAATTTTCAAGGCATATAAATGTATTTGTAACTTAAATATAGTCTTGTGATTTGTTTGCTCACTCCACTCAATGTTTCTTGCGTCAGAATTAAGCATCCCTGCATTGGTTCTGCTTTCGTTCACATCTCAGCCATATCGGCATTTTCCATGGAATGTTGCTAGGTCGCGGTGTGGGAAATTGGGGAACAGATAAACAGGTTTTTCGACCCGTTCCTATTCACATATTACCCAATACAGGAACCGACCATGTAAAGCAGGTGCCAAAAGGGCTTTAGATTGTCACAAACTTCGTTAACTCAAATATTTACATATTTCCACAAGTAACATCAAGTCTTAAGCGTTTCAAACAAACTGTTTTGTAATGCTGATTTTAGCCACAAAGGCGATTCTGCATACAATTTGGAGAATCATATCTTAAAAGTGGTTACAATAATAGCAAATCACTAGCACTATTTAAGTTAAGTCTAGTTCATCTATAACTCGGGTTAGAATTAGTGCTGTACCAAACGATTATTTTTTTGGTCAATTAATCTATCGATAATTTTTTCTATTAATCGGATAACTACATTATTGATTATATAGAAATCCAGTCGATGCCATAGCTGCCCATAGATGCCCATTCTCTGTACATGCTGAAAACTATAATCTAGTGTTTCTACATTGCCCTGGCTTTGTAATAAGGAACACAAAGTGGTGCAGGCTGCACAACACTATGTGTTACCAATGTGGGTGACACAG
>JAODTR010005568.1:731-11304 GCA_025399935.1 Amblyopsis rosae
TCACATCATTTATTAGGGACCCACCCCCCCCCCCCCCCCCCTCCCTCTCTCGCTCTCTCTATTTTATATTTTAAATGCCCGACCGTTTTCTATTCAATTTGAAGACTGGGAGTTGATCATAGCATTATCTGCAGCACAGCGACGTGGACATCGATTAACAAAAGCATGGACACGTCAGTTGGGTGGCAGGTCAGCTGTAGGATGTGAATTACCATAGAACTATAATATCGAGAATTATATGCCCTCTTATTGTGTGCATCCAGCATCCCACAAGTTTATTTAGTAACTTTCTTTGGTAACTGTCCAACATTACTTTAGCAGTGAGCGATTTTTAAGTCAAATTGAACTTTTAAAAGAAGTCCCCAATTTGACATAAAATTTTACGGATTGCAAAAGTTATGTGGTTGATTTAGTGATGTTTTGGTGCCCAAAGGAGGGGCGAATGAGAGCTACTGCCACTTGAAGAAATTGAACTAAAGATGTCAACATTGCTTTACCACCCACTCGTAATCGATTGTATTACATTGAAGTAGCTCGCTCGTGATATAAAACGGGACGCATGGTTTCAAGAAAGACGGTAGGCTAGTGACCGCAATCTGCTGGCTGTTCTAACCTCGGAATCAGACTACGGCTGGAGACATTTGCTGAAGAAAATTGTCCCCTCTACAGGACATAAACAATTTTCACTCCTAAACTAGTAAGTTTAAAGTTAGATTATACATTTAAATTGTATCCAGTTAAACAGCCACTTAACTTTTTTTTCACACATCTTATTTATACCTGCTTGTTAAGAGTTGTGCATTATTAAGGAATAATTTGGACAAATTACCTATGGGAGCTCTACCGAAGTTAATCATAACCCAAACATGTCCAGATTGTCTTACAACAATGCAGTATTTAGGCTATTTGTATCTGTCTCAATATTAAGACATGACAGAAACCAACTGAGAAACCTATGTGCAATCTAACTTGACCTGTCTGATTCTCTTGACAGACAGTGAAGTCATGCAGGTGGAGAGAAAATGGCATGCACTGTTGGCTATATTCCTTCTGCTTATCACCTCTAGTCAGTGCATGGACAGCAAGGAGGTCAAGCAGGTCAAGCAGAAAGAAAGTAGGACCCTTTTGGATGTAATCCTGCAGGTTATTGGAGACAACCAGCAATGGGACAAGCCTGTTTTGAGGCGCTATAGCAGACTCTTCACTGCAGCCCAAGACATTAAGTTCTTCTCTCGTGAAAAGCCTTTCTATATCCCTAGGCTGGATAACAGTAGACCCATAGGTAAGATGATAATATGTATTTATAGGCACTGATGGTGAAAGCACTATACCCATTTTACAGTGGGAGACACGTACCTGTCATGAATCCAACATGTACAGCATAATTTATATATAAAATACACTCAATACCATTGTTACTTAACTGAGGATTGCATGTTTCGGTTATCTTAGAAATGTCCTGCAGGAATGTGACATTTAGGAAGGCAAATAATGTAATTTGGTAGATAATTGATTTTGAGCAATAGTTGTATGTGTTTTTGCCCTGTTACCCTGTTAAATATGTTTTATAATGCAGATATTAATTACCTGTGTAAGTGTGTCGAATATATATAATATATCAACATCAAAATATGCCAGTTTCACTATTGAATTTAGGTGGGCAACAGTACGTACACTGTATGAATTTGTCTGGGAGGCGCTAGTTTTAGCATGTTAAACTTGTGAATGATTCATTTTGAGTGATTCATTGTGGTATCTGAAAGATGACCAGCCGCGCCCCCCCGCCCTCCCCTTTCCCATACGTCCAATAGGAAGCATCTGTAGAAAGTGTTTCAGAGCCCAGTGATAAGGCTGTCCTATTTCAGAATTGTGTAACATAGAGCACTGTGGTGTCTGACTGCATTTACATGCAGCAGCAAACATTCAGGATGCAACAATAATCTGAATATCAATATTACAAATATTTGGAAAAATACAAATTATACTATACACATTAACATTTTATACAAATTATACTAGCCTATGGTGTGCTTGTAAACTCGTATTTAAGTTTATCTTTGGGAATTTTTACATTACATTTTTACAACTATTATATAATAGACTCTACATGGATAAAAAGCTGTATTCAGAGTTTCTAAGATTAACATTATAATACATTTGCATTTTAGAAGCCCTGAATACAGCTTTTTATCCATGTAGAGTCTATTATCGAATAGCATGTATTAATGTTCTCAATCTGACTTAGGTAAGACCACATTGTGTAGCAATACCCTACAGTCTGAGAGTCTTTGCATTAACAATATGCTTTGTGTTACTGTGCCTTTAATGGTTTATGTAATCTAATATGTCCTGACTTTTGTGTAAATCCTTAATACACTATACACAATATTTTCATTTATAAGATTAACTGAGCCACAATTCAGACTAATACATTGTAATATCCTGGAACTTTATCCTGTTCAATTGTTATATTGCTATAATGGGAAAGGTGTATAATTGCATCAGTATGTACAATAATGGAACTATCAGTTTCATTATTGTTTTACACAATGCAGTATATTCTGATAGAAGTAGAACTATGGATAAACTTGGTCATAAATATTAACCTCAGACCATTGGTTTTACTGTATGTAATGTAACATATTAGCGATTGGTGCGTGTGATTCCAAAGATCCACAGTCAAATGAGGATGAGCTGCAGTTTGTATAAGGAGATAACAAAGTGTCTACTAATGGATTGGGTCAACTCAAAATTTGTCCAGTTTGCTGTACAGGCCTGAATCACATACAGTCTCCAAGGGCTGCATGGGCTGCACGGGCTCACATCTCACATAGAAATAAATCATGCATAATAATATTAAGAACACAGCCCTGTTTATCTTCATTATGATGTCTATTAAAAATCTTTTGGACAGGGAGGCCTGAATGAAAAAAATTTTTTCTCAATAGTCTCACTCATAAAGGCCAGGATCGTCGTCTGCCCAGTAACTGCCTAGGTGTAGAATTCTTATAATGAGACCGATCAGCATTACAACTGCTGAACAATAATCTCATGATGGATGTATCCTGGTCATGTAAGAGAAGTGTACTTTTGTGTCACAATAAATAATTGTTGGTGAAAGGCCACATTGACCTGAAGATGCCTTAGCAACAGGGTCTTGTTTTCTTTTAGTTTAATTAACTGAAGCACTAATAGTTCTTCATTTTCTTCTGCAGATATTGTTCCTCGAGATGTAAACTTGAAGGACAAATTTATTCGCCATTTTATAGGTAAGAATGTTTAATGCTCCTCTCAGACTTAGAAAACATTTGATTTATTATAAATAAAGTAAATATTTTGCAAAAAGAAAAGGAGTTGTAAATAAAGAAGACTGATCAGACCTGCTTCCAACCTGTTGGGAATTACAAACCTTCTTCCTGATTGGTTTACTTGTTTCTATGTGGTCTCTGACATCAGCAACAGCATAGGTTTTTATTTTTCATTTTTTCCACTCGAAGATTTCAGTTTGTTTTACAATTGAATTGTTCACATTATAGGTCACATTAAAGGTGGAAAAAGTTCTAACGTGATTTATCTTGAAACCTGGCATTTTAACAGGGGTGTGTAGACTTTTTATATCCACTGTACATTTAATATTTTATATACTGCAGACGCCAGCCATTCATATATAATCAGACACACATAGTGTATCTTGTATTTTGGGGTGTACCATTCCTCTGGTTTGTTTTGTGAGTAATTTATTCCTATGTGGTGAGAAACCCCACAAGATGCTTTTAGTTTTACGTTGTTGTGAGGCAGTTTAAACAAAACTTTAACCCTGCTGAGGTTCAGGGTGGGATTGCCCTGTCTACGCAGCAGGCCACAGTGCACATGGTCTGTAGCTGACTAAGTGAAGCTGAAGGCAGTGTAAAGTTAAGTTGATTACTCCTCTCAGGGCCTATGAGCAGACTTCATTCTTGGTGTAAAAATCTGGTTAGCTGTTGGTGCAGAAACACTTATTAAGTGATCCTTATAAATCAAACCATCTTTGCGACAGTGCCACCCAATGAACAGCATTAGCCTGCAGTATGTCCATGTCCAATATCGCAGATTCAATGGAATCAGTCTGCATTGTTGTTATGTTACATTTTGGTATCGCCTCAGCTCACTTAGATCCTCGACAGAGCAGGTACTAAAATAGTGCCTGATACCAGGCAGGTACTATCCTACAATGTGCCCAATGGCAAAACAACACAGGCGAGTTGAGGCAAGTTGAGTCGAGCTGGTAGCATGCAGTGAAAAGCGCCACATTTGTCCAACTGACCCTTTATGCGTAAGCCTTGCATTGTTTAACACTTCACCACTGGCTGTTTTGTCCATCCAATACATTGTAAGTGTACTGTCACTGTATGTTAAGCATAATGAAGATCACTTAAAGGTCTAATAAACAGTGTGGTAATACATATAACATCATAATATTAAATTAATATATGTCATGTTTTATCAAGTATACTGTGAGACCTAAAGAAAATAATTATCTTGTTGCCTGATGAGACCTTTTTGTTAAAGCAGGACCAGTCAAGTTCTCCTTGGAGTGCAGAACACATTTTCATAGACTCTATCACAACACAAGGGATTGCTCAAGACCCGCATGTACGTATGTCTTTCTATGTATAATGCATTTTGTGTGTGCACAATTATTATTATACAGTTATTATTGCTTTATTAATTAACCTTTTTGATGTATATGCTGAACATTAGTTTTTAGCGATTTATACTGTTCTACATTTAATCAGTATTAAGTGAGACAGATTTTATTGTCTTTAATGTATTTTACCTCAAGTCTACAAGGTGATGTCTAGGATATCATTTTCCATTTGGTCACTATATTTAACGTTTTGTAAAGGGTTTTATAAACATTTTAAATAAACCGGAAAATCTAATGAAAGTTTAAATAATGTCTTCTAGGGGGCAAGGGCCTTATTTGCCAATAACCCGTACTTTTACAAAGCTTATTTCTGTGCAGTAGGCATAATTAATAAATTGACACCTTTCTAAATCACCAACTGTTAAAACTCATATTATCTTACAATAACTTGCACCATTGCTGGTGTTTTTTTTTTACAATAATAGTGTCAATATTCACACTGCACCTATGTCTGACATATTCATGAGTATGAAGATTAGCTGCTTATGTTGAGCGAGCAGCTCAGGTCAAAGTTGCAGCCCTCATTGTTAAACTATCTGTGGCTCTGCACTGTGATGTCTGTTAGAGTCTCTGTCCAGTGTTGTAATTTTTTGAGTTGCGATGCTGAAATTGGATAGTTTAATCTTAGTCTAACAGTTGACAAGATTAAAAGTGTGCTGGCTCTCATTTACACACCTCTAAAGCTGCTCTCACATGCATCAAATTAATCTGTAGGCTATTCTAGGTTAGTGAGAATAACTTTTTTTTCCAACTTCAAATCCCTCATTAAAATAACTTTATTTCTTCACATTTGTATTAGATTATTTACGGTTAAAACGTGTCATAATAATTCTGCACACACAAACACAAATAATGCCAAGTTTATCATCAGTTATTATATTAATACTTACTTATATATTAATTTCATCTTTAATATCTGACTAATAAATCAGAGTGTGAGATATGTTTTTTTGTAATATACAGTAAATGGGATTTTTGTATGATTTCTTTAGATTACAAAAGATGTGCAAGATTGCTAACACGATTAGCAATGAGTCCTCTCTGCACGCAATGATAGATATAGCATGTGAGTAAAAACTTTACTTTCTTGGGTCTACAAATGGCGCTGAGACATTTAAATATATTCCATTTTACAAACACTGAGCACAGGACTGTGTATGCCTGTGTGTGTGTGTGTGTATGTATGTGTGGGGTGCACACGAGTGCATGTTCGCACGTGTGAGTGCGATTTACATTGTTTAGTAGGATTTACCTCTAAAGTGAATAATACATTTTTTTAAACATTTATGTGGAAACTGAGCAACATGACTAGAACGTAGTAACAAAGATGGTTTCTAACCATCTCCATTCTCATCCTTGTTATAATTTATATAAATCTAAAAACGTCACCAAAGTACAAAGAGAACTATAATTGTGGAGACTGTCACTGATTAATGAACCTTGATGGCAGCATCTTGGGGCTGCCTTGGTACCAAAATGTGCCCTGAAGCACACTGGCCTGTGTGCTTCAGGGCTTCAATGGACTGACATGTTAAAAATTGGCCATTTTAAGTCTTCATAGTATAGGAATTTGTTGAATTGGAAAATTGAAGTGGCTGACACATTAGCAGTTTTTCATTTTCTCTAATGAATCAGATAATGGGATCCTGTCTGCAATGTTCTCAGAATACCGCCAGATTATGTCACAAATGAGGGATTAAGTGATTTATTATTTGAGTCATGCTGGTCATTTCTAAGAGATGTTGAACTTTTGTTAAACCCTTGACGCTGTAGCCTCCTTACTTCAATGTTAAGACTTCACACTGACGTAAGGCAAGAATTAACTTCTCACTCACAGCATCTGATGTAGTGTAAAGGTATCGTCTTTTTCATACTCCATTCAATTCTGGGAATTGAATGTAGTAACTGGGAATAGTTGTTATTTCTGGGAAATAACACTTCTGTAAACGTACATTTCTTCATGCAGAACGTCAGCGTGAGGGCTTAATATTGAGGTAAAGAGACAATATCCATGGATTTAACAAAAGATCATATATAATTGCACATGGCAAAATAGGCAAGCCATGTTTCCATTTTCTACGCTATGTGAGTGTGTCATAATCAATTTTTGTTTTGTTCATGTTTTAGGTTTGAAATAATGAAAGGGGGGTAATTGTATTGCCAAGCAAGTGCCTTCAAATCCACATTCAACAATAATTTGTTCATAGTGTTACTACGTCTTGTTTAAATTTAAAATGATGACACTTTGAATTGAAGTTTTTTTATTTGAATCTTTGTATCTTTAAGGAAACATAATTTAATATTAAGTACACCTATTTATTAACATTGCATTTATGTAATTATTCCCTATGATTCAGATATAATAATTATTTTTATAAATGTCTTATCTAAGGTGAATAATTTGTTCCTTATTGTGTGTGAATTCCTTTTCATTCTTTGTCAACATAATATTCTGAGGTGGTCTTGCCATAGAGTATCTGTTATATTGCATTGACTTCATGACATTTTATTTGGCACTTGAATGATTCCTGATAGTGAGAAAATGTGGTGTGATGATGAGTTTTTAATGCACTGCATAATTATCAATAAAGAACATTGATGCAAAGCATATTTAGCTGTTATTGTTGCACAAGGGGGACACAGAATGGACAGACACAAACAGAAGCAGAAAGACTACAGTGTTTCACTTAAAGTGAAGCAAAGAACTGATAGGAAATAGGTTATTAATTATTTAAAATAAATACTATTATTTATTTGAGTTATTAGCTATTCGTCTGTCAAAATGGGATTGATTTAATTTTTGATACAACACTAGCATAAATGTATTACAAGGTACTGTAACTGTAACTGTGAAGCAATGGGAGTATATTACAGGCTTCTTTCAGTAACTGACTAATTGTTTAGGTGATGCTGGAGCCTATTCTGGCAGGTGCAAGAGCTAAAGGAGCTTTAGTCGAGTCTATCACTAATCAACATCAGGCTCAGGCTCTTGAATAAATTCAAGCAAACTTTGTGTGATACAAATAACAGGATGTTTTTGGTAGACAACATTGGTAGGAAATTCTAATAGAAATGTGTTATTTTACCATACTGAGCGATATAAACTCACTTAAACACATTATTATATTTTATTGTATTGTACTGAGATAACTGCTTGGAGAATTGTTAAAATGAGTATCCACTATTTTTATTTTGTCTGGTAAAATACTATAAATATAATATGAAGCCCAACACATACAATATAAATGCTGTAGAAATGTGGCAACAACAGGCCAGTCCTCCACCTGCAGTCTTTGTAGCCTATGGGATGATTTATGAGTGACATTGTGTTATTCATCAAGTAAAGAAGAGCTAACACTGATTTCTGTTTTTACACCATTTGTATGGTGCATTGTTTAGTGGCTTTACTAATTGTGCCAAGAGTAAAAAGTGGTCTTTTGTGGACATTTTTTATATTAGTTTGTTATGGGTCTCACTGGTATTCTGGCTTCCATCTTGATACAAGTGAAATATCATTTTTTATTGGCCGTGTCCTCTAGGGCATAAAGTCTCACCACAAATCAGACCCAGTCACTAGCCCCAAAAAAACATTTAGCAAAATGTGATGCTTCCTAATTCAGTATTCATGCATCAGTTGTCTGCTCTCATCACCACCTGGTAATTAAAGCAGTGCTGGCATGTTTGGTCTGCGCTATGAAAGGATTAGTGGGGCTAAAAATATGGCCTGCTACTCACCAGGTTTCACTGGGGATCCCAGTGTCAGCGCGTGGGCAGAGGAAGGACACTAGACCCTAATATGACGAGCATATCACTTATCTGGAGACAAAGCGTTCAGATCAGGAGAGGAGACACAGGATGTGGGAGGACTTTAACACAATTACACACCAGCACCAAATCCTTCATGTGGCACCCTGGGGAAATGTGCCAATCTGCAGACAGATGCACCTCACAAATCAGAGATGTGTGGATGGAGACACCAGCATCACAATGTCTTTTGAGGGACTTAAAATGGGGTAGCTCCAAATGTGTGTTTGGATGTGACTCGTTACTCAGCCTTGCCTTCTCTGTAGTGTCTAGCATAGCATTTAGCTCTTCTCTGGGTGTTAACAGTTCAATAGGAGGGCTGATGGGCTTTACAGATGTTTTATGAGTATGATAACAGTACAAATAATATGCAGGCCACATAGATAAATAGATGCTTTGCACCACTGTAACCAAGAAAATGACTCCATGTGTCATCTCTATTCAAATTTGATGGAAAACGTAAACAAGTTAATACAATTTGATAGACCTCATGGCTTCATGTCCACCTATAAATATTGCAGTAGAGTATAGTTTACTGGTATTGTCAGGTATTTTTTAGTGCTTCTCATTATCAAGACAACACAAGTAACAGACTAAAGTGGCACCCCAAACAGATGAGTGAGGAATAGGGTCTACATTTTATGCATGTACCATTGTGGCAGGATGAAAACAAGTTATATGTTCCAGTGGGTGAGAATGAGAGTAGATGACAGAGGTATTCCAGTGTGCACTGTGCTGTCACTCTCATTCTCACAGCAAGCTGCAATCTCTTTGATCCCTGGCTCTGGTGGTGTTGGCATGGCTCTTCCTGACAACCCCTCTATATACCCCGCAGTATGCCTGACAATTTACCATGAACTACATCAAATGGAAAGGCAACGATTAACTGCAAGGCATTCTTAAGTCTATTTTTGACTATGATGAAAGTGAAATAGTCTATTTTCAACATGTGTATTACACCAATAGAAGGTTGAAATGAATGGTTAAATAAACAGTATTTCTTATGAAAAGAGCAGTTCAGTCCACACAAGACATAATTGACGTTAATGCTAGTGGGTATCTGAAATCATTCAAGCCTTAATACATTACAGTAGATGGACGTTGATAACCTGATTGAGGCCTGATATAAAGCTACTTTTAAGTAATGGCAAACTTGTGATATAACACCGACCTCCCTGCAGAATGTGAAACAGATGCCACAGCCGTGTGAATTACAACTAACATGTACCATGGGCTAGTTCCCTTATAAAGTCGCTCTTGAGTATGTTCACTCATGAGTGGTATAACAGAACCATTGAGAGCCACACTAAACAGATTGACAGAAGAATCATCACTAGGAGTTGATACTGTAGGTTTTACAGGCAAGATTAAGGAAACTATCATAAAACTATATGGAAACTATAGTTTTCAATCACGCACACATCCACAACTTGTAGGTTAGAATATACACATCTGAAGAACCCATCCATGTTCAGGTTCTGAATAATATAGTTTTGTCATAATATATACTGACAATTAAAATAAAGAATGTTGTTTCCCCTCCAAACATATTTTATTCATAATATAGTACACAGCACAACAGAACAAAACAACCTTCAAAGCATTATGTTGCGCCAATGTTTACAAAATACAAATAAAAGTAATACACATTCACATACATATATAGCATGACTACATATTTTGTTACATGTGGAGATACTGTAAATGCTAATGGTATGCTACAACTGATGACAACATACAAATTGAGTACACACTATTGATAGCGTGTCATTCACCGGCAGTGAGCATGATGTAGAGCAGGGGTCGGCAACCTTAGGCACGCGAGGTATCATGGGCACGCGTAAGCTTAACCAATGGCACACTGGCAATATCTTTTTTTAATCTTTATCTTCTCGTAAAAAAAAAAATTAAGTAGGCTACACGCTCATCCAGTTAATATAGTACGATGTTTTATAATCCGCGTGGGAAATTTGCCAACATTACGTTATGACTTCCACAGACATTTCCGTAGCGCAACCTAGTTTGATTTATCCATCCGCTTACAGAAAACACAAGCCTCTGATTGGCTACCGTACCGTAGTA
>JAODTR010005569.1:0-11304 GCA_025399935.1 Amblyopsis rosae
GATTTGGTCAAATTGACAATTACGTGGATGCTAGCTAGCTAACAGCGGCATATTAATAAGTGCACAACTTGAGTGTTTCGATTTGAGACAATACTACCCTCTCCAAATGTACGCACTACACAGGTACGTACATAGTGCACATAGTGCACTTAGTAGAAGTGTACTTCGTGAAGTACGCGATTTGAGACACAGCTTTGGTCGTTGCGATACCTATTTGGTCGCCCTGCATGTCAATCAAAACACCCTGTTTGTCAAGTAGGCAGGTCTTGACCCAGTTAGCCAGCGCTGTGTCCCAGACTTATGTATGTAAAGGCTGGTTCTGCCAGACTACGTGACGTCCAGCCCAGCCCGCCCTGCAGCAGCAGCTCAGTGCATGTCAGCAGTGCTGCGTTCAAATGTGGTCGTGTTAACCGCGTTCACGAGAAGAGTCCTTATAAGTGGATCTTTCATGAAAGCTTGGTAATCACGACTTCACCTCCATTTGTGCGCATCTTGCTGCTGCAGCGCGTCTGCGGCCCCTCTCACACTGCGTGTGTGCGACACCACTTCCTGTCAGTGCAGGAAGCTCACCTTGGAGCCGTACAGGTCACACATGCTCATGGTGAGCTGGGCAGCCGTGCGCACGACCACGCCCGTCGTCTCACACTGGAGCACACAGTTCTCCATCTGCAGTTGGCCCTGACGCACACCTTCACGCACACGGTAAAAGAAAACATTGCATGTTATTCTCCCGAAATGATAAGCATTGGATTTACTGGCCACCAGGGGGCAGAGCAGGGCGAACATGGGGGCAGAGCAGGGCGAACAGGGGGCAGAGCAGGGCGAACATGGGGTCACCAGAAGCACACGTACATGTGTGTCACACAAAACCAACATGAGAGGGGGCTTTGTGGCGAGGAAAAAGTACTGCTCCTTAACCATTTCAACTAGTTCTATATGCACATGCACACACACGCACACACACACACACACGCACACACACACGCACACACACACAGAACAGTCTTCAGATGACTAAAGGGGCCTTGCTTCTCTAAACGCACACCAACCGTCTTCATGACCAGCGCTTACAGCAATGCATGGCCGTCTCCCACATAACCCTGCCCACCTGCTGCCCACACTAGCACTACTGGGGAGTAACTCACACAGGACGCCCTCGATGGCGTCATGCTGGATGAACTTGAGGTTGGAGAGCTTCACACTAGCCCCCGCGGTCTCCACAAACGAGTCTCCCTTGTTCTTCTTCTCGATCACCACGTCGTCAGGTAGGCCAAAACCTGGACAGACACACGCCAGCCCCGCTCCTGTCAAAGGGCGGAACTACCCATAATGCACTGCGGCCCGGCGTCGGCCAGGGGTCCGCGTACGCAGGCGTGTAACACTCAGATGGGCCCGCTAATGGTCCAACTCTTCCTTCAACCCGCTTATCAAGATCCAAATAAACACCATTTACGTTTAAATGTTAGCCGCCAGCAGATAGATCAAGTGCTCTATAATATGCAGGCATTTACTGGAATGGAGTAATTCTTCATTTTGCTTTCTAAATCTGCTATGCATTAAGCACACGCTGTTTTACCTCAGTCACATTATTAGGTACGTTCCGCGTTTAGTAATGACTAATGGTCGATTATAAGTTAAAATGTGTGGCGCTGGCCAGTGGAATTCTGGGATATGGTGATGAAATGAC
Organism: Amblyopsis rosae; assembly: GCA_025399935.1. NCBI lineage: Eukaryota > Metazoa > Chordata > Actinopteri > Percopsiformes > Amblyopsidae > Amblyopsis > Amblyopsis rosae. Next base: position 1,688 of record JAODTR010005569.1, read on the forward strand.
ATGCATACTGCATAGCTAAACAACATAATGACTAGCCTGTTACATTTGAAGAGCGGGAAACGCAGTAATGGATTTTAGATAGAAACAAATCATTAAAAAGGCAGCAGAAAAAGCAAACCTTCCTAAAATAGGTCATGTATATGTAGGTGTATGATGTAGGTCATGTGTATGTGGGCGTATGACGTGTATTAAACCTAACTAGCCTACTGTACGGAGCTCAATTGGACAGAGCCGTCTATCAGAACTTGTAAAGCAAGAAGATGAGAATCCAAAGCCTTGTAAGACGATGCATGTGTCTTGATACCCCCGCTTTCCTAAATAGATTGAGGCCATTAGTCTACCCCTACAGACATTTCACAGCATGGCCGCGGGTCTGTAAAGCCGCTATGAGCAGCATGGGCATACGAACGACCGGTGCTGAGCCGAGCTTGGCTCGTACCGCGTGGGATGCGGAGAAGAGAGATCCTAAAGTCCTCACATACCCACGTTAGGGGCGGTTAGCGGTACCGTTATGATGTGTGTGGGTCGTTAAGATATTAACCGTGCTGGGGTTGCCTGCATGCTTGTTTATTGGTGCTCCATCTAACCATACGCTGCTCCATCTGACCATACGCTGCTCCACCTTAACATGGTGTAGCTGTGGTGTGAACAGTGTTGACTTCACAGGGCTCCAGCCAGGCAACAGCCCAGCTCCTGTGTGATCGTGAGCATGGCAACGCACCTTCTACAGTGACAGAGTCTGGCAGACAGAGGGCGCTAGTCACAATGTAGTGTCCTGGGAGAACGATGACCACGTCACCCTCGTAGCACGCCTCCACCGCCTGCAGGGGGTCAGGGTGGAACTGGGCACACACACGCACAGAGAAACACACACACACAGAAATACACGCACTCACAAACAGAGAAACACACACACACACACACACAGAAACACACCATTGATGGAAAGAACAACAACGTTTGACACTTTCAGGACTAATTTCCTCCCCAGACGAACACTGGAGCGTGGATGATAGAGGCTCGTGTGTTCATGGAGTTTAGAAAGTGGGAGCATTATAGAAATTAGTCAGTTCTGCTCCCGAAAGATAGAAATGTGCATTCAACAGCGAGAGAAAAAGCAGCCACAGAACAGTTCAATTACAGTTCCATTTGATTCTAACTCGATATATGTGATATGTATTCTATTCAGTCTTCCAATTGGATGGCGTCATTAGAAATGTATTGTATCGTATTGCTTTTGTGAAGATTGCTTTCACGGTGAGTGAGAGCTCGAGGGCTTCTAGGCCTGAGAGGTAAAGGTGCAGGAGGAAACGTTTCCATATGGAAGTTAAGTCAAATAGATCATATTATTCTATATTTGATCAATGATCAATACAACCTGCAAAACATATCATTTCTTAATTAAACTGCAACATAACATTTGGATATTTTACGGCATATCTATTATTCTATGTGGGGGTCCTAACATGTTTGGATTTCTCTGAGCACAGTCGGTGCTCTTGGCTCTCTCAGGGTGAGGGCCAACACTCCATCAGTGCATCCATCTTCTGATTCTATTCATTATTGAGCAGTGTGATATCTCATTACGTGTGATTGGAGACAAGCAGCGGGAGGCCTTTGCTGCAGATACAAGTCTTCAACGGCCTGATGGGGACAGGCTCGTCTGAGGCAAGAGCCTAGGCATGCAGCGAGACAACCCCCCCCCACTGTGATCAAAGGCAGCTCTTAACCAATCCCAGAGTGTCTGGGAGTCTTTGGTTGGGTGCTGGGGGTCTTTAATTCAATCTGTTAATCAGCTAAAACTGATTACAGATCACTCAAGCTGTTGTCTACACTGGAATGCCTATGCTGCATTACTGACTCTTACAGAGATTCATATTTTAATATGCAAAGATCAAAGCTGCGCTGGGATGGATGAAGGGAGGCACAGCAGGCAGCTGAAGAACCAGGAAGTCTTTTACCTAAAAAATGTATGTTATTAAGCTTCAGGGAATACTGGGAATACCCAGGCCCGCAGAAGGCCTTCAGGATCCAGGCTTGTGCATTTTGAATCAACTCAACACTGCCACCTGGTGGCTGTGTGCCATTAGCACCGCAACTCTAATGCAATAGACTGTTCTCTATATGCCGCTTCCTACCAAATCATGGAACTGATTAAATGGGAGGAGCATCTAGAGGATCACAAGATGTTTAGAATGTGTTTTTAAATGTCATAAACAGAATATGCATAAATCTTGTCCCGTGATGTTTATGCACTACTGTTTTTCATGCTGTCATCTCAATTGCAGCAGCAGCTCAGTTTGACATCTTGTTAGGATCAAATCTCAGGCGTAGGGTTGTCTGGTCTTTATTATTACGGTGCCAAATCAATACTTCAAAACAAACAATAACAGTTCCGGTGCCTAAACGGATGCAAAATGTGTTCATCATAGCAATTTGTTGATGCTTTTGCACTGTTACAAGGCTGGGTCTATTTAACCGGGTGGACTGATAAGAAGCTGCGTAGTTTACTCTTTTCAGTGAGATGAACAGATTCTGACGTCTTCCTCGGGCACTAATTAAAATGTCCGCACCGTGCAGATAAGTCATGTGTAGGCAGGCTACCATGACAACTAACTACAGACTCTAGAGTAAAGGAATAACGTCTTTGTGGCTCATGCATGCAACATAGGCAAATGCTCGGTAACGTACCGTGGTCGATCGGTGTATTTCTGCATAGAACCCTTCTAGGCATTTTAGGCACATATTACGTAGCTAGCCAATTTGTAGGCTACCAGTCGTCATCAGAGGAAGATGATGCTTCTCACGTCCATTTCGGAGCACCAGAGAGAAAATCTTTCCAAAAGCGACTATTTAAGTGGCACCAAAAGAGGTACCGAAATTTGCGTTCTAAATTCGGTCTGGTAGATACCAGACGACGTGCGACATCATTCTAACACAATCGTACATTTCTAATAAATAAGTCTGCTAAATGTAGAAAATGTATTAACTTTAATGCTCATTGTGAAACTATCCGGATGCCAACAGGACGTCCGTGTTCCTACCTGGATGCTAGCGTCGTCCCCGGCAGCCACCAGGGGCAGCACCTTGTCGGAGAGCAGGGCCTGCAGCTGGCTGCCTGTGGTGGAGGCCGCCACCACGTGGATGACGTGCCCCCCCGACGCCCGGGCACCCTTGGCCTGGACGCACTGCTGCTGCGCGTTCCCCTTGTAGCCCAGAACATACCTGGGGCACCAGAGAGCCACAGGGAGCCTTAGCAAGCACTCTGCCGTCAGAGCGAGAGAGAGCGGGAGAGAGAAAGAGACTCTACCTCAGCAGGGGGTTCTCGATGATCCTCAGCTTGCGCTTCAGCGCCTCCATGTGGTCGTAGAGTTGTAGGCCCTCCACCATGGACACGTTGTCCAGCTCTGCGTCCGAGTCGCTGCTGAGGGCGCTGCGCAGGGCCGAGAAGTCCCGGAAGCAGCGCCTGCAGCGCTGCAGCAGGCAGCCGTACTCCGTCACCAGGCCCGCCGGCACACGGCCCTCCAGGACATCATAGTGCCTGCAGGGGGCGCACACACCATTCCATGACTAAAACCATAGCTAGCCAAGGTTACAATCAGCCCTGCAATAGAGGCAGTCCTACAACTTTGAACAGAAGGGGACCCTCACAATCTGAGTCGAGGCTCCACACAACGGACAAAGTAGTCAAAGTCGTCATCCTCATCCTCCTCGTCCCAGTCCCTCCAGATGTGCTGGTAGAAGAACCTGTGGCGTCGAGGACACAGCGTCAACAAACGCTTCACACCAAGACAGGGGGCAGGACGCACAAGCGCAGAGCGAGGCGCCGTACCTGAGGTGCTCTAAGGCCAGGGCGGTGTGGTCAAAGTCCCCCGACTCCTCGTAGACCACCCAGAGGTCCTGCAGCGCCACCTGGTGGTGCGTGGCGTCCAGCAGCACTCCCATGGCCTCGACGTCAAGCTCACAGCCCCGGGCTTCACACTGCAGCGGCAGCACCAGGCTGACACTCGCCTTCATGCTCTTGTAATGCACGTCCTTCACCTGTTAGCAAGTTAGCGTTAGCATCACGTTCTTCACCTGCAGTCATGTTAGCAAGCTAGCATAACATCCTTCACCTGCAGTCATGATAGCAAGCTAGCATAACATCCTTCACCTGTACAGTCATGATAGCAAGCTAGCATAACGTCCTTCACCTGTTAGCAAGTTAGCGTTAGCATCACGTTCTTCACCTGCAGTCATGTTAGCAAGCTAGCATAACGTCCTTCACCTGCAGTCATGATAGCAAGCTAGCATAACGTCCTTCACCTGCACAGTCATTATAGCAAGCTAGCATAACGTCCTTCACCTGCAGTCATGATAGCAAGCTAGCATAACGTCCTTCACCTGTTAGCAAGTTAGCATCACGTTCTTCACCTGCAGTCATGTTAGCAAGCTAGCATAACGTCCTTCACCTGCACAGTCATGATAGCAAGCTAGCATAACGTCCTTCACCTGCACAGTCATGATAGCAAGCTAGCATCTCATCCTTCACCTGTCTACAGGACAGGCTAACATGACATCATTCAAGTGCCCTGTTAGCAATGGGCTGCTGAGAGCATCACGTCACTGCTGCCAAGTTTTATCTACCAGGAAGAGGGTTACTATGGTAACAGACAGGTCTCTCAGCCTCACTGTGATGAACAAAGCTACACCTCGAGGTGTTTATGGTACAGTGAAGTTCAAAAGACCTGCTGGATCCATTAGTCAGGCTGACGTCACCTGGTGCAGGACAGCATTCGCTCTCCCACCAATCAGGAGACGCGCGCAGCTGCATGAGCCACAGTAGAGAAAGCATGACATTCTAAAAGTCTAGTCAGTCTACCAGTTAGCCAAGAGGGCAACGCCAGGTACAGTGTTACGGAGCAGGTGGAAGCCCTGCCTGCTCCTACTAACGCTCAGTGCAAGTCCCTGCAAAGGTGGAGGCAGTGATCCTGGAGACTGTTGATCGCTAACTCCATCAGAATCACAGAGCAACCCCCCCCCCCATAATGGAGAATACAATACACATGAGAAGTGGAGAAGTGGGCGGGGCATAAGACAGAGTACAGACCCACCTCCAACAGGACGTCGAACACGTCAGTCGACCACAGGGCCAGCCAATCACAGGGCTCCACCACCTTCTCCAGGTAGTCGGCTGTGAAGGCCCTCACCTCTGAGGTCTTGCAGTCACCTGCGCGCGCGTGCACACACCCCCACACACGTGCACGCAGACACACGTGCACGCAGAGATGCACACGTACAGACATGTGCAGAGAGATGCGCGCGCGCACACACACACACACACACAGAGAGAGAGACACACTCATTAGCAGGACTAGCAGTATATGGTAGCTGCCAGTTCATTCATCCACTGCATAAGAGATCAAATGTGAACTGCTTCATTAACTCAACATGCATTTCAGACATCACATACTGGAGGATCTCTATTATAATTAGGCATTTAGAATTAGAACTACTACCAGAGATTAAAGGGAATAGACAGACAAACTGCCTGCCTGCCCATGTGGCAGGGTTGCCGTTATTAAGCGTGACATTCTGAAAGCCAGATCTGTTTGTGTACCTGCATTTACTACATTTGAATGTCTTGCTTTTAAACTCCCTCGCTCCAAACCTCTGATTGTTCTAACTATATATAGACCTCCCAAACTATCCGTTTACATGTTTTTAGTTTTAGTTAGTGACATGTCCCCCAATGTACTGCTTGTAGGTGATTTTAATATTCATGTTGACAGATCAGCTAACTGTTCCTTTGCTGCTGATTTTAGGTTTATGTTTTATGCTCGACGACCACTTTCCCCACTCACAACAAAGGTCACATCCTTGATCTAGTCTGCTCCACTAGTGTTTCTCCTGGCAATGTCACTGAGGGACTCCTCCCCATATCTGACCACAAACCCATCTTATTTGAAATACCTGCCCCCCCCACCCCCCCCCCCCAAAGCTACAACCCAACTTCACCATAAAATGTAGAAATATAAAAATCATGAACCCTTCTGATCTGATTAACATGATGGACATGTTCCACTGACACAATTAACTCCTCTCTCGCCACCGACTTTGTACCCCCACCCTGACAATTGCAGCTGCGACACCCACACTCAGGAAAACAAATGCTGAGCCCAATGACCTGAACCACCTCATCTCCAAAACACCTCTCTACATCATCTAAATTTCAACAACCTACTCGAACAGTGTCAGTCTGGATTCCGTCCCAAACAGTACTGAAACATCTCTAACATCTCTCCTATCAATCTTTGTCCTTCTTGACCTGACTGCAGCCTTCGACACTATCTCCCACCCACTCCTCCTGGAACGTCTGGCTGGCATTGGTATTGCAGGATTCACACTTTCCTGGTTCTCCTATCTCTCAGACTGCCAACAATTCGTCCAGCTGAAATCCCACAGATCAAGATGTGAGGCAGTCTCACTGGGTGTCCCTCAAGGCTCGGTGCTGGGTCCTCTGCTGTTCATCATATACCTCCTACCCTTGGGCACGATCACATTTGTTAACTCCCTTTCATTTGAGTCACACATCAAATCCATCACCTGGGTATCCTTCTTCCACCGCCGAAACATATCTAGACTCCGTCCTTCACTTTCCTACTGAATTACGGAAACCCTCATCCATGCCTTTGTCACTTTGAACCTGTGTGTGTGCCTCTACCCAGCATATAGTCCGGGTAGGCCTTGAACCTCTGTGTGTGTGTGCCTCTACCCAGCATATAGTCCTGGTAGGCCTTGAACCTCTGTGTGTGTGCCTCTACCCAGCATATAGTCCTGGTAGGCCTTGAACCTCTGTGTGTGTGTGCCTCTACCCAGCATATAGTCCGGGTAGGCCTTGAACCTCTGTGTGTGTGTGTGTGTGTGTGTGTGTGTGTGTGTGCCTCTACACAGCATATAGTCCTGGTAGGCCTTGAACCTCTGTGTGTGTGTGTGTGTGTGTGTGCGCCTCTACCCAGCATATAGTCCTGGTAGGCCTTGAACCTCTCGTAGTAGAGCAGGTGGCTGGTCTGAAAGGTGTCAGGAAGCGTCCCCCTCGCCCCGGGCCGCTCCGCCCTCTGTAGCCGTGTGCCGGAGCCCTCTGTGGGGAAGTGGTCGGTGCCGCTGTCTTCATCCTCATCATCCTCCTCCTCCTCCTCCACCACCCCCTCTCCATCGTCCTCCTCGGCCAGCTCGGCTGCTGCAGAAGACGGCTCTGTGGCTGAACGGGTTCAGAAGGTGCTACTTGTGTTTATTGGTTCTGCAGCATCTGGTGTCTGTCCAACAGTGATTGTCCAGGAAAAAGTGATTGCAGTCTGCATTTGCAGCTGCTTCTATCTGGATGAACCAATCAAAACCAGCAAATATATCCTACTCCTAGTAGTAGTTTATGAATTACGTTTACAAATTATCACTTTTCTGCAAAAAATATGTGTATTTCCGACGTGTAAGATATATCCTTGTTTATACTTGGAAACTAGACTGTAGCATAGCCTAATTAACATGATGGTTATGTTTATATAGGCCTATAGGCCTCACCTGCTCCGCGCTTTAGATTACAATGAATACCAATTAAATGTAACCTGTTTAAAATGTGGGAATAGAACTATAAAATGCAATTTTGCATACACAGTTATCACTTTTATCCGGCAATCACTTTTGAGCACGACACCTCGGGTGACTCCCGTCCTTGCCGATACAGCTGCTAGTTCGGCTAGATCACACCCTCCTGCTACGGGACAAGCTAGGCGCTCAGTTAACGTTAGCTTGCTTATTATTGCCGTATTCATATAAACGCAGATGCTTGGTTGCTCCAAAAACATAAAGGTGGGCCAAAATCTTAAATAGGCTACTGTAATCTCGCCCAAACGAGTTATTATGGCAGTCGGAGGACTTCACACACACACACACACACACACACACAAGAAGGAATAAAGAACGAACATCGGAGGGACAGTTGCCTGACACATGCCTTGCAGCTGGCAAACGTTTTAACGTATCAAGTGTGCAGCTATGGGGTCCGTATCTTCCTTGGAAGCAAGAAAACTAACCTTGAAAGTTCAGACTGACTTCGACGCTCTTGTCCATCTCCAGTTCAACATTAACAAATGACTCACTGTCTTGCTCGATGAGCTGCTGGTCACTTTCTGACTCCATTCGCTCACTAAACCGATTCGAACACGGTGTCAGGACAAACCTGCGTGAATGCGCAGCGCTAATATAAGAGACGTGTATTAAAACAACAGGACAACAAGCAGAAGCGCTCCTCTCCGCCCGTATTTCAAACTTTCCGCGTAGCGTCCACCAATCAGCATCCTAACGAGGCTGACGTCAGGGGGCGAGGCGGGCACGGTGGATAGCTACTTTCATTGGATAAGAGCTGGCAACACTGGATACTAGAGGAGTGGACAAATAAAATAAAATAAATTGCAAGATTTATGACATTTGTAAATACCTCAATACTTCAGACGGGACTTACATGATCATTTGTTTGTCTATTCTTGTTGAGTTGTTTTACTAAAACAGCACCAGCCCAGTCAAGTTAAATAGGGAAGATTGATTTAATTACGTAACATGTTAACAGTTTGCGACAGATTTCTAAAGGTGGAGTCAGCGATTGTAACCTAATACACAATACACGATTTTGGGGAGCACCCCATGGCATTAGTGAGGTGTTCCTGTTTGAGTGTCTGTTTGAGTTTAATACATTTCCTACAGGATGGTCACATTTTTAGAGACCATAGCGCAATTGTCTCTACTGATATGGATGAGCCATAAAGTGTATTCTTTTCAATCTGATTCAAAGTAATATTGATAGTCCCAGCAACAGTCTCGTGCAGCTAATGTTACACAAAAACACTAAATACAGCATATATAAGTATGATTTCTGGAGTTGAAATAGGCAAACGCAGACATTGTATTAAATAAACTGAGATTAGATTTCTCTATTTTGTTCAAAATAGCTTAAAATAATAGTGCCACTGTGAAACTGACTGGCAGCATATATCCGTTTGTGTGTTAATCTCTCTGAAAGCCATGGGAAAAGCCACTAGGCTGAGATGGACAAGTAGTTGCAGTAGAATGGCATCAAATCATTTGAATGAGGATCGATTCCCCAAACAAACACAATCAGGAAGATAAGTGTCATGTTGGTATCATTGACTGTTCATGTAGATCGTAGAATAAACCAAGCTTAGACGTGGCATTTAGTATCAACATATTTATTTGTGCAAATGATAATTGATGTCTATCTTATGTTTAGCTGTCTCTGATTTACAAGTAGGTTATACATACAACACATGATTAGGATCAGAGAGAGTGAGCTTGAGCAAGAGAGGAACGTCTAGAGGCTGCCGTAAGCACTTCAACACCACAAATAAAAAGGCTGGCAGACAAAACGATGCCGTAATGAAATGCGTTCAGATGATGCCACAGTGGTCCAGTGCAGAGCAAGGCAGCGCTCATCTAGTGCAGCACCCACGTCTGCAGGAACGGCCCTGCTCCGCACCAGTAACCCAAAGGCTTACACACACACACACACACACACACACACACACACACACACACACACACACACACACACACACACACACACACAC
>JAODTR010005570.1:0-11304 GCA_025399935.1 Amblyopsis rosae
ACACACACACACACACACACACACACACACACACACACACACACACACACACACACACACACACACACACACAGATACACACACATGCACACACACACAGATATACACACACACACGCACACACATACACACAGCAGGTAGCAGATCAATTGTTACAGTGTTAGCCGGACAGGAAACCTGTAATTTACTTCATTGGTTGCAGAATAAACCACTGATTACATACAATCAATGGGATAATGGGCAAAACACAATCTGCCCCATGGGCTGTCTGGCTATAAAAGACAAGAGGGGATGTATGTGTGTGTGTGAGAGTTTGTGTGCATGAACACACACGCTCGCACATACACACACACACACACACAAGCACACGCATGCAAGCACATGCACACACACACACAAAATACAAATAGTTATTAATAATAACAATAATAATAATGTAATGAGGCAACATCATTACAGTTATGGTTGGTATGACTGAGTCATGTTCCAATTGGTTGCAGAGGCCAGTTTGACATAGTTTAACTCTAGTTACAATAAAAACAATGTGTATGTGTGTGTCTAACACATCTCTCTCTCTCTCTCTCTCTCTCTCTCTCTCTCTCTCTCTCTCTCTCTCTCTCTCACTCTCTCACTGTCTCCCATTCATTGTCAACCCATTCCCCTCACTCAATGTCTATCAAAAATAATATATCATTGTCTTTTATATATAATAATAAATAATAGACACATACAATATAGATTTAAAATATCATGATTTTATGAAAGTGATCTGAAACACACACACACACACACACACACACAGATATAAGGATAGTGCCAGGTGCCGTAGCAAATGAAATTGCACATAAGTATAATAAAAACAAGTGTTGGGAGAGAAGAAATACCCTGGTGGGATTAAACACACATTGTATTAAGCAGATGGTGAAAGAGGATTTCCACTCTAGTAAATATGAAAGGGCTTTCGAATGTGACACGGGAGATGAGGGAACGAGAGAGAGAGAGAGAGAGAGAGAGAGAGCTGTAGGTAAAATGGCAGTGCGCAGGATGGGGAAGAGGAGAGGAGAAGAGGGGAGAAGCTGTATTCTTTAAACAGATCAGATTGGGGGAAATTGGGCTGTCACAAATGGACTGTATTGATGCACACATATCAGTCAGCAGACTGGGTAATGACACCTGCTAGGGACGAGAGGGGTGGGGGGAAGAGAGAGAGAGCGAGAGAGAGAGAGAGGGAGAGAGAGAGGGAGATACATAGTGGGAAATAGAATAAAAGAGAGAAGGAGAGAGGGGGAGGGAGGGAGAGGGAGAAAGAGAGGGAGAGAGAGGAGACTGTAGGTAGCAACTAGATTTACCTCACCATTGCTAATCATGTCTACTGTCTGTCTGCCTGTCTGTGTCTGTCTATCTGTATGTATGTCTGTCTGTAATCCTGTCTGTCTGCCATCCTGTCTGTCTGTCTGTCTAATTGTCTATCTGCCTGCTTGTTGAATGAAGAAACTATTATTCACGTGGGCTCATGGCGGTTCACCTGCGTGACATCGAAGCCGCTCTGACCCACGCGCGTGTCGAGGTGTCCCTAAGCAAGACACCTATCCCTATACTGCTCCCGGTGGTCAGGTGGCGCATTGCATGGCAGCCGTCATGTAATCATGTTTTTTTTTTTTTTTTCATAAATGCCTATGGATTTTACTTAAACTTAAACTTTTAAAAAAGAAAAAATAATCAATATCAATGAGGCGTGTGTGTGCGTCTGTGTGTGTGTGAGGATGTGTGTGTGTGTGCGTGTGTGTCTGAGCATGCGTGTGCGCTTGTGTGTGTGTGTGGAGGGGGGGGTGAGGCGCTGACATCACTCTCTTTCTCTCTCCCTCTTCTAGCAGTAATCCTCTTCTATAAATCTGCAATCCAATCAGCATTGTCTAAACACACACACACACACATACACACACACACACACACACCTACACACACCTACACACACACACACACACACGCACAGAGCAAGGCCCATCTGTGTGTTAAGGCAATCTGCTTTATCATTATGATTACATTGGACTCAGTTTACTGTGCTCTGTGTGTGTGGGTGTGTGTGTGTCTACCTAACATTAATCACATTCGCATGGTTTGATAGCCTAAATAAACTGACATATATTGTTACCGTTGCCTGAAAACCACAGAGCTGATGGCCCTGGCATACTACCACATGCACACCCTCGTGCAAAGCCGACGTGGGGGAACGCTCGGGCTGTTCTAAGCATACTTCACGTGTCGGCTATTTCTGTATACGAAAAACTTGCTTTGGATTTAGGCATATTTATAACTACGATTTTTATGCACGCATATTGTTTTCCTTGAACAATATTGGTGTAACTAAGATATTCGCCGGAAAGACATATTTTTTAGACACCCAGAACACTTTTATAAGGAAGAACACATTTATAAGGAAGCCCTGAAGTATCTCGGGAAAACAGTGTTGTTTTCTTGTGATAACGACATATTTTCAAAGGCTTTTTTAGCCATATTTAAATACGAAAATCTATTAAATTAAGTTTCACGTCTATAATTTCAATCATGCATTAATGCCTTAAAATATGCAAATGTTTTACTGTATTAGGAAAAATAACAATAAATAAATTGCAATGCAATTGGTTAATAGTAGAACAGCCCATAGAAACATGTTCAGTTCAGTGGCATATCCTAATTATTTACGTGCTACATGATCAAATCTCACGTAAGGCCAAAAAACATTATGGAAAATGCTTTTCCATAATGTTTTGTCATCACAGCCAAACAATCATATTAATTTGTCATCAGGTGACAAATGGTTTAGCCAGAAGGTTTTGGTGTGATATCTGGCTTTCAAGCTTAACTAGCTTAACCCATTTTCCAAACGAGTCCATGTGGTGTGCTGAGGTCTGTTTTCAGTAGACCTGCGTTAGTGCCTTCTTGACTTCACTGGCAGCCATTGAATAAAAATTGCAGTTTGTCAAGTGTTGTAAAATTACTGCATGTTCATGTTAAAGAGGTTAATAAATCACAGTCTATGCATTCATTCATTAGAATAGTCGTACGTCATTTTGCCCATATAAGGACTTCTGGATCTAAGCGTTTTTCCCTATGAGAAAACTGAATGGCGTTTTCGATTTTCTTCCCTACCATGGTCTGTGATAAACTCATATGTTGCAAACGTACCTGTTTTGTCAAAGACACGTATTCCCACTGGAAACTACTGGTGTTTCTACATTTAGAGACCGCTAAGTAGTCAAAGTAAGCATTTATTGCTCCGGTGCATATAAAATACGTCTCCAGGATCACTCGAGGTTCTGTGATGTTACGATAGCAATTTACATTAGTAAGAGCGCAGCTTTGTCTGTCCGTATTAGTTTTACAGTGTTTGCTTCCTTCCTTTTTCAAGGATGATCAAAATAGTTTATCAAGGGTGGAGAATCATGTTAAATCTGGGCATGTAGAGCAGTTCAGCTCAAGTCAAGGCCAGGTTGTTAGGGCAAGCTATGAGAAGGGTGTTATTTTACAAGTATCTTCAGTTAATCTAGCAATAGAATTAATAATAATCCTAATCATCTTCACTTTGTCAGTCCAGCAAGGTGCCAACAATGTTATGTAATAGCACACACGCACAGTCACACAGTATTTATTTGACGTGTTTTCATAACACCATGATTCATATTTGCGACGATGTATTTATTATTAACACTGTTAAAATACCTATAAAATAGTACCTATTAAAACTACTAGCTTGCTGTATCCTTTTGGAGATTTGCAAACCTGCTCGCACCTGCTTTATTTAAACCTTTTGAGCTGTGACGCGAGTAATCAGCGCCAGTAGTTAACTTTTTACTTTTGCAGTTAACAAACAGCATATAACTTGAAAATGAAGACCTTAACATATATGCTACATTTATTAGCAGTGAATACAATGGGAGCATGACATAACCCAAAACAAAACATTAAGAAAAATGCCATTCTGCGATCCTATATACTTTGAATTTTAGACTCGGAAGTGCTCCTGTGACATGATTGGCGAGGTTTATTAAGAACACATAATCTTGGAAAATAAAATGTTTTCTTTAGTGTGATTCAATAACGCATTATTATCAAAGTGCTACAATTCCAAAGCACGCAATTGCACCACGGGCTGTTTTACTACTAAGCAATTATATCTAAATATTTCATGTTTCCCCTCATATTAAAACAATAATTTTTAATAAGATAACAATAATAACAACAAATAAAATAAAAAGCACCTGATCTATTAATTTCAATAATGAATCAAGGTGCTTTATTATTATAAATATATATAATTTAATATAGTTAAAGTCAAATGCATATTTATGGCATACTAGGGCTTCCGTACTGTAGAGGCTTCAGCCTGTCGCACATGCGCAGTCAACGAGCAAGTCCGTGCGGACAGAACATGTTGGAGTATGCAGCTCGCCACGTTCCGCAGATGAGGAAAGTATGCCTGCGCCTTCAGTGATATAAAAGCATTTCCACAGCCAAAATAAATTCATGAGAATAAAAATAGAAACTGCATAAAAAACTGCTCAATTAAAATGCAATAAACTTACTTTAAAATAAATGCATGCCATTTTATAAATAATATAATATAAAAATATAAATATAAATATAAAATAAAATAAAATAAAATGGTTCCTTTCTGAGCACTTGTGTCTAGGTGTGTGTATGTGTGCATGTTCGTGTGCATGTGCGTGTGTGTGATTTATCCGCATCTACTTTTTCATTTAGAATAAGGATAATATTGAAATCATATTGACAGTGCTTAATGTATATACAGTATTATGTGCATGCAAATATACATGTGAATAATTCAGATGCAAAACCTGAGAAATATAGAAATGTATTAGAGTCCTAGGTTCACTACTTATATATTTATTATAATTCAAAGGTGTTTGTCACTGAATACAAAGTAATATGTTTTAAACATGTAACTAATTATTTAAAAATTGGCAACTTAAAAACAAAAGATGTCATATTTTGGTGTTTATGCATCTGAACTCTTCATATGTACATTTGCATGCACATAATAATGTATACAAGCACAGGACACAATAAGCTATATCAAACATTTTAAAGATTATTATTAATCTCAATATTTCTTTAATGTAATTCACCAGACTTCAGCTTTCCACTAATGCAAACACACACACACACACACACACACACAGCAGCATGCTCGTTTGTGATTGGCCATGAGCCGGCGTGAGAATTGCATGCCAGACCTCTAATTGGCTTGACCCAGACTAACCCTGAAATCCTATTGGACTAAGTCGGTGGAGGTTCAAGTCTGAGTAAAACACATGCACACACACTCTCTCTCTCTCTCTCTATCTCTCTCTCTTTGTGTGTTTCAACATGATACAAAGCGCTTATTTACGTGTTCCTAAAATAGGAAGTCAGTTTTACCTGCCCCCGGTTCTTTTGCTTAAGCAGGAAATGATTACCTCCCTCCATTCACCATTCTATCCATCCTTCCTTCACATGTTCAGCTGTATGTTCTTGCTTCCTTAGTTTACAGTGACTGTTCCTTCCTTCCTCCCTCCCTCCCTTCCCTCCCTCCCTGCCTTCCCAGCTCTTTACCTGGGGTTGTAGAGGGCATGTGTGTCTCTCATGTGAGTGCCGTCCAGTGGCTCGTAGTTTTGGTGCATCCTCCAGGGGCCAGCGCCGCATTTAGCATACGATGACTTGGAGCTATCTTCACTGCTGCTGTTCACCAAGGGCCCCTTCGATAAGTTCATTCTACGCACATACAGAGAGAGAGAGAGAGAGAGAGAGAGAGAGAGAGAGAGAGAGTTAGCAGGGAATGGCAAGCTAATGTATGCCAAACGATAAATACATACAGTAATGCTTTCAATGAAGAGAGATGGGTGGCATATCCAAGGAATGCGGACGCCCGCACACACACAGACACACATACACACACGCGTGCACGCGCACACACACACATCCAGCAAATGTTATAATGCCACTGTTATACAGTAGGTGTTGACATATTTAAAAGGAAATGTCAGCGAACCCCTCCTCAACATTACACGTTGTGTTCTCTGTCTGGGACAAAACCACTAATAAAAGTGTCTTTCTTTCTATCTATGTGCGCTCTCGCCTGTGCACGTATATGAGTGCGCGCACGTGGGTCTGATCTGAATTGAAAACACACCCAGGCCGCTTTAAAACGTCAAAGCGGTTTTTCCAGTTTGGGCTGAGGGAAAGGGCTTTCAGGCTGAAAGAGCATAAACGCCCTGGCACCGAGGGAGGGACCGCAAGCCGTCAATCAAAGCCAACACCGTCATCAGGGGAGGAGCTGTCGCTGAGGTGATAAGGTCACCGCGGGCAACGGAATCAGAATCATTCGTCGCGGTCGAGATATAATAAAATATCCAAGGGTGAGTGGAGCGAGGCCCAGCATGCACCGTTGACGTCATTGCGGGGGGGGGGGGGGGGGCAAACGTGGCGGCGGTAATGTAATTGAGTGGGTGGCCTACATTTAAAGGGAAATACCGAGGGAGAATGAAGTCTGGCTCGCGCGAGGCAAAGCACTTTATTATAAGAGGGCGCATAAAGGAGAATACAGTGACAGATATAGACAGGGCACGGAGGAACGGAGTAAAACACGGACTAACATTTTGTAATTGTTGGAATTTATTGAAATACATGTTAGTAGTATAAATTTTAGAGTAACACTTTCTATTACGTATAAGTAAATTATTGTTCAAATTGAATGATGTTGAATGCAATAATAAACAGAACTTCTACAATGCAAGAGCCATGTAAATGATCCTGCTTTCTTGAAAAACTAAATAGAGGTCTAGGGAGATGTTAAAACCTTCCTCTAATTAAATGACGCATCTGCGTGTGTGTGTGTGTGTGTGTATGTGTGTGCGCACTTAGTTCCTTGTGTGTTCTAACAGTGTGTCCGTGTGTTTAGTGTCTGTAAACAAACTTTATTGTTGGTAGTCTGTCACACACTGGTAGACATGTTTACCACACAAACACACAGTGCACACACTGTAAGTCATTGTTACTGTAAGTGTGTGTGTTTCTGTGGGATCCTGTTTAGGTGTATCCAGTGTAGAGGTGAGGCAAGGTATACTCAGAAAGAATGACAGGCGACACTGAATAGATAGACAGGTAGACCAACAGACAAATAGACAAACAAAATGTCTGCCAACCAACCAACCAACCAACCAACCGTCCTTCGATCCAGTGTGTATGTGTGTGTGTGTGTGCGTGTGTGCGTGTGTGCGCGTGTGTGTGCGTGCGTGTGCGCGCGTGCACGTGTTATAACCAGAAGGCCATACTGTGTAATATGTAGGTGTGAGTTCCACTCTGGTGAATGGGAGGTGAATCGATAGCCTGCTGCCGGAGCTGCTGGTTCGGACATGTATTGGCCCTGGTCGTAGTGTCACACTGCAGAGGTACGCAGCACTTAATACTGCTTTCTTTAAAGGAGTGCCAGCTTAAAACACCCTCCATGTTGTGCTGATGTGGCTGTCAATTCTGGCTGCCAGACTCTAGCCTGGTGTAACCAGACCATATTCACTATGCTACGCTCCATTGGGAAGTCTTTTCCTCCTTTGCGTAGACCTCTGGTTAATTGTGAAACTAATTGACAGCGATGGTTTTGATCGCCTCATCTAGCTCTACCACTATTTTGAAATGCGCTTGACTTCAATGTCATCTCCCTAACCCACCCTGGTTGGGTTAGTTGGTCCGCCAGCAGAGAGGCTGTGTGAACGCAAACGCTAACAGGGTTTCCAGACTATAAACTCAGCGAAAAGAAATTGAGCTGAGAGCAAGAGTCGGGCGGAGCAAGGCAGGCTATCCAGACACCGCTCTTACATAACAATACGTGAGTATTGTCCATCTGATAAAAAATGAGAGGAAACTTCTGTGGCACTGACTGAAAGCCCACTAGCTTCATTTTATTTAACCTCTCTCTTTCTTGCATACGTTCAGTTGAGTATAATTGCTTGTACTGTAGATGTCGCTTATTTACGTACTGTTGCCCATGTGTCAAGAGTCTAAACCCCTAACTTTATATATCATTAACATTGCCTGTAATAAAAAAGAAATGCCTGAAAGGTTATTCATAAGTATTACAGTGCCCTTTCGGCTAAAGGTTTAACTTGCTATACAACCTATTTGCCATATGTTGGTTCAAATATACTTTTGATAATATTTACTTCACCAGATATACATTTCTGAAGAATAACCTCATTGGAATGATTTACCTTTTCTGGTTCAGACATACAGTAATTCTACACAGTTCAATGCTTACATTAAAGCTATGTTAGGGATTACAGACATTACAGCATCTGTTTCATTGCTGCTTATATCTATTTAATGTCATATACAGCCACAGCATTCATATATGGTAATTATGTTTGAAGGCAATTGAAAGTCAATGAGGATTTTTATTTTATTTGCATCAGCCTTGCTGTACAACTAGTATTTTTAACATTTATACATGTCTCTATAAAAAATGTATATAGGCAGCCATTTAATATTCATTATTACCCCTCACCCAAAAGAGAATCTAAATAATGATTGAATTTGAAAATCGCTATCAGATATGCTTTTGCACACAGACATAAAGTTCTAGAATCTACATGTACATTTGTATTATTTACTCGTGAACAGAGAAGGTGAAGAAATGTTTATTAAATGCCAAAAACACACACACGCACACACACACACACAATAATGTGTGTGTTTGTGTGTGTGCGTGCAAGTGTGTGTGTGTGTAAGTATAGGGAGATTGTCGTCTGTCCTGGCGATGCTCACTGACTCGCTCAAGTGTTGCTGGCCCATCTGTGAAAGGAATGACCAGGACACTGTGTGGGTGTGCATATGTTTGTGTGTGTGTGTGTGTGTGTTTTTGCATTTACATGTGTCTTTATTGTTTTATAAACCTTGTGTGTGTGTGTGTGTGTGTGTTTGCATTTACATGTGTCTTTATTGTTTTATAAACCTTGTGTGTGTGTGTGTGTGTATGTGGCGATGTGTTGATCGATGAGACAGTTGCCATTCATCCTAATGCAAAATGCAAGGCCTGAATGGCGCAAATGCCAGCACACGTGCACACGCGCACACAAGCCAATGCCCTCCCTATATTCCTCCTCTGGCTGGGGCAGTGTGATCCCAGACACAGGAGTGGACAGACAGACACCCCAGGGTAAATATTATATAATATTATTATACAGATGAACAGACATTGCACCGGTACCATAGTTACAGTAACGCAAGCTTGCATGCAGAGGAATATTCACAGCAGTGGGAGAATGTGACAAAAGGACAATCTTGTTTTCAAGGTGACACTGAAAAAGTCAGATCAGTGCAACTAAAGCAGGATCTTGTTATCCTTTCATTTCTCTCAATAATGCCAAGATGTTGACAGCGCGCTTAAGTGCGATGCCTTAGCGTATGTTGTTAAGAGACACAGCACTATACGGTACTTTGTTTCAGCTGAAACCGGTGAAACAGTAGCAATCGATATATGTTTTGCCGGGTGTGTCGTTCCGTGTCTATACAAAACGTGGCAAAGGCGGGGCTGGGCTGTACATTTGTGAGCATGTGCATCTGCTTGTGTGTGTGTGTGTGTGTGTGTGAGAGAGGGTGAATGTGCTAAGGCAAAATGTTTCGCATGCGTTAGCGACGGGAGCAGTTAGCGGGCCGGGCAGCAGATGGGATGTCGGCCTTAATAGGGGCAGAGCACGTGCATGCATGCAGGTGGCAGCTCCACACGGGAAGGATGGGTTGGGGGGGGACTTGGATGGGGTGAGAATTAGAAACAGGCATAGAGATGTAGAATGAAGGGGAAACAGAGAGATGATGAAAGAGGAGGAATAAATGGGGGGATGACATGTCCGCAGAGGTGTAACAAAACAAAAAGCAGGGATGAGAGTAATGATAAAACAGTGGGACAGGGTGATCAGGGAATATGGAGAAGCAACCATTTGTGTAATTTTTGTTTTTGTATGCTAATGTTCTACATATTTTATGCCGTATTTGTGTTTGAGTGAAACAGCTTTAATAAAGTTTAACAAAGAGACGTGCAGGTGGTAATATTGTTTATGGGCCAGTGCATAACTATTGCTTTAGCACTGGCTTTTTACCCCTCTACATGTCTAAATGTACAGACATTTCATGCACAAATGGTCACACTTTTTTTAATTATAGCATTCTCTCTGATTCCTGTGTCCCGCAATAAGTGGCATTTACACAAATAAACATGCGGCTACACCGGTCTATGTCCAAGCAGAGACACACAGACAGTAATCACAGCACTTCTGTGGTACGAGCCTGAATCTGTAAAAATACCTTCTGTTACAATAATTGCACACACAACACACACACATCCTGCAGCTTCCTACAGTACATACATTAAAACCATTCAGAAATTTCATTAACATAAAGTCTAAACGTATAATATACAGTTTTTGCATATAATCGATCATGTAATTGATGTATAATTAATATTTAAAAAAAACATTGCAAAAAAGTAAATGCACCAACTGTTTCTGATTAAGGGAACAAATAATAAAATAACTGTTCTAAAGGCCACATTTCCAGCACATCTCATAGTGGTGAGGCATTTAAAAACTGTCAAAACTGATGAATACCACTTGAATATTGCCACATAACAACTGATCGCAAGAGAGAGAGAGAGAGAGAGGGGGAGGGGAAGATAGAGAGAGAGAGAGAGAGAGAGAGAGAGAGAGAGTGGGGGGACGAGAGGGAGCGAGATAAACCAAAAGAAGCGAGCGGGGTAGAGAGTGATAGTGTGTTGGGGGCCTGTCATTCTCTCTCCATCAGGCACACACATGAAGCATGATGTGAGGATGAGAGGACGAATATTTCACTGTCAGTGGGAAGGCGGCATGGTCATTCATTTCTCTCTCTCTCTCTATATCTCTCTCTATAACTCTCTCTCTCTATCTCTCTCTCTCTCTCGTTATCTGTCTATCCCCCCCTCTCTGTCGAAACAATGACAATTTAATCATCCTACACACCACCGGCCGTGCGGAGGCAGAGAATTACCCAACCAGCCTCTATAGGGCTCTCCCTACGGACAAGGGGGGGAGACTGGGGCCCCAGCATGCCCCTCACACACACACACACACCCTCACACACACACGCGCGCAAACACGCGCACACACACACGTGCACACACACATGCACACACACACACACACCATCCTACCTTCACACATACCTCCACACACACACACACACACACACACACACACACACACACACAGACACACACAA
>JAODTR010005571.1:0-11302 GCA_025399935.1 Amblyopsis rosae
GGGTGCTTCCTCAGAAGCTCCACCCACCCCCCACCCCCCACATTGGACATGGATTGTCAAAGGCGAGGATATGATAGCCATGGCTGTGTAGAAACACCAGGGGCCTCATGTATCAACGATTGCACAGCTTTCATACTAAAAGATGGCGTACTCACAAAACTCTAAAAGTGCGTGTGCCTAAAAATATTCAGATGTATGAAACCATGCGTATGCCATGCCCTGCACACCTTCACTTCATACATACCAATAAATGTGTATTTTAGCATACATGCACAAGCCGTTGACCCCGCATTACCTCCCATAAATCACAATGCAAATGATAATAAATGCACTCATGTCATGTCCTCATCTGTTATCCAATATGCAATGGCTTATTCAGCAGCAAAACCTGTACATTTTTTTTAATGAAAATTCACTGAAATCGACATTTTGATCACAGAGGAGGCAAGGATACATTTTATATTTTGAAGTTTGTCCTCCAGTATCAACAAAAAAAGAAAGTCAACGGAGTGGCAAATGACTACAGACTACAATTCATCGAATTCTGAGAACCACACCACGTCAGAAACTATAAAGAAATAGTCAGATATCAAAGTCGACAAAGAGCAGAGTTGAAAGTGTGGCAACTAAGCTCACAGGAAGAAAGGATGGCTGTAATCATAGAAATACATTACTAGTCAATACTATGAAAGAGATAAAAAGGATATAACAGAATGATATTGGATAATTAACATAAGTGATGAATGGTTAAAAATTATATGCATGGATCCGTGCATAATTGCCTCATGTCTGTGAGTCTCAGCAACAGTACATATTCTTAAACAGACAATTGCAGCTTTCCATGGCGATCTTCTAGCAAAGTGAGTAAGATATTTCATCTGTGGGAAGTAAGCCGGGGTGCGCACAGTGGCGGTGACAGAGGGTGACTATACAGTCGACCTATGTAACGATGGCGAGCCGGTTAACGCTGTGCAGTAGCCTACTCTTACGTAACTTAAATCTCACTCTCCTACACGTCGAGAACGCTCTAGTGAATTCTCCTGGCTAAGGCCATCATTTTTGTATCCGCCGGAGCCGGGTTCACGTCTGGAATCTGTCACGTAGTTGAGTATCAATTACTTTAACAGTGTTTTAACAAACATTATTATGTTGCTTACATAAATATACAGTTGATAGCATTTAAAGTTTGGGTTTTGGCTTTTATGATGTACATTAACCTCATATACATGATCTAACTAATGTTGTCATCGGATATGTTTTTTTCATTGACAACGCCATGTTGCCTTATAGTAACTGGAGCGGACACATATTTGGTGAGGTTTGGTACTTTTCAGTTTGAAATCGACACGATACAGAGCCAGACTTGACTTTGCGGTGTTCTCTGCACATTCTCACGTCAGCTTTAGACTTTGCGCCATGGCCCGCACATTCTCACGTCATGTTAATTTTGACATATCACACTTTGTGCGTGAAACCCAGCACTCAGGTCAGCTAGTGCAGGGGTTCCCAAACTTTTTTGTGACCCACCTAGAGAGGACTAGTCTATATAGAGACACACCAAACAAC
Organism: Amblyopsis rosae; assembly: GCA_025399935.1. NCBI lineage: Eukaryota > Metazoa > Chordata > Actinopteri > Percopsiformes > Amblyopsidae > Amblyopsis > Amblyopsis rosae. Next base: position 1,567 of record JAODTR010005571.1, read on the forward strand.
GAGTACCGGTAACGTAATTTTCAAAAACCTATCCATTTTAGCTAATGTGTGTGTACACTTTTTTTTTTGCAGAGTGGTGTGCGCTCCAGAATCTAGGGTGTGAACACGGCTAAATAGGATTTCATCCAATCAGGAACAAGTAGGCTATTTTGTTGCACCTTACTCACGAACAATAAGTAGAACAACAGGATAGTAAACCGCAGAAGCCTTTCATTGATATTCTTCATTCATTCAATGGCCGCTTGCAATTTTCGAGGCTGTGTAGAAGTACCACATTTCGTTCTTACTGTTTAAGAATGGTAAGATAGCGCAATGCGAAGAGATATTTGGTAAACTTGACAAAAAGTGTGTAATAGCTTACAATTAGCTTGCAATAGCTGACTATACTTTAAAGCAGAGGTCTTCAAAAAGGGGTTATCAGAGGTACTGCAGGGGGTCCTCCAAATGATTTGATCCCAAACAAATTTTCTTCAAAAAATTTAAATATACATTAACCTGTGCTATAAATATATATCTGTCAATAATTATTTGAATGGCTTAGTTAGTGGCTTATTTTTATACATGGCACAATATAGGCCGCCCTACACATTATTGTTGGCCTGGCAACTAAATATTTTATAGCACATACTGTATGTGATAGGATGTCACTGTGCTGTGTCTCTATCAGCCAAGGGGTCTTTAATTGGCCCGAAAAACATTGAAGACCTCTGCCTTAAAGCATTTTGCTACTTGCAAGCTTACATTATTGTACAGTAGCCTATGCATTCAGTTCAAATAATTCAAAGTGACATGAATAACACGCACAGTGCACCAGCATGTGACGTTTAACATTCAGCAGTTACAAACGTCATATAACTTGCAAATGAAGACCTCAACATATCTGCAATGTATTGTATGTCAAAAGCGCAATTTATACATTAATGTGAGAACTAACTGGCATCCAAGACTTAACAAGATTGGGGTGCATCTTTAAAGTCAAACTCTTGGCTACAAAATGTCCCTTAAAAAAATAAAAAGGGTGACGTCAACCACTAGAATATCTTATATACAGAAGATTATTCCTGCTGATGATTGCATATTGTGTGGAGTTGCTACTATAGCGTTTTCTCACATGAATCTTGCTAGCCTAACTATTTATTGTCATGATGCTGATTGACAACATTCTGACGAGATGTGTGTCTCTGTCACGTCATTGCAAGTGAGTCTTTACACATGGCATCAGTCACAATCAGACATTCTTTTACTGGTGCATGCAGAAATTGTGTCATTATATGAGTCTTAGAATGGAACTGATCTGATTGTATATGTAGTATTGTTGTAATCTTTAAAGAATGCTTACGGGAATAGAACATCTTTTATGCAACAAGAGATAGAGACCAACTGAATGAAAGAGGTGATGGATATTTAACATGGCTGGCTAGTTATGCTTGAGAACGCTCAAATCAAAACCATATCCCTCTGCAGCGCCGCCTCACACATTAAAAGGCATTGTGAAGCAAAGCGTAGTAGTCTACTACTAGGGTCTTGTGGTCGCGAGCGGTGTTTGCTATTTTGTTGATGTTCCCATACAGAGATAGGGCTGTAGAAGCGTTATTTTTCTCAGAACAGTAAGCTAGCGAAATGTGAGGAAATATGTGGTGAATTTGACAAAAAGGAGAAAATAATTGATGAGGCAAAATGGCTGACAGAGTAACGGGGAATAAACATGAGTTGTTTGCAGTTTGCAACATCAAAATCAGGTTTTACAAGTCTTTGTAGGCTGTAGCAGTCAATGTGAGGAGGCATGCCAATTGCAGTTACTAGTCCCTGGTGTTGAACGACCGTTTTTATGGCTTGATTTGACATAGGGCTTTCTAATACTTTCCTATTAAAACAACATAATGGACTGCTGTTTTTGAAAGAATGCTATAGGACTAATTCTTACAGTAAGTTGATATAATAGGAAAATAATGAGATTGATGCCACGCTGTGTTTTTTTTACCGCAGTTCAACATAGCCTAATGCTTGCATTTTTTTGGCAATTGTATAAGGCAGATATTGTGCACTGTAGTTGGGGAAAACATGATTATGCACCTGTGCCACTTTTTTGTTTCTCCCCATCATGTCACTATCTATTTGACTGAAGAAACACTGATTTGAGCTGTGCTCTTGGCGAGCAGCCAGTGAATCCCAAGGTCCAGTTACACACAAAAAAGGGAAAACAATCCTGTTCTCTGTCCACATCACTGTTCCTTCATCACTAGATTCCCAGGGACACTATCTGTGTCTTTGTTTCTCCTTGACGTTTTAAACCTCATTGTCCATACAACGATGCACGGTGGAGGGAAAGAGAAAACAATAGCCAGTTTGTTTCCGTGACTACTGACTACCTTGTACACAAGAACAGAGAATGCTCAAGATAACACTTAACTTCCTTGTTTCTTGCTGGACATGTGTGCCCTTGAACGTCTAGCTATAGCAGCAGTAGGAAAGTACTGCAGCAATTGGAACAACCATTGACAAAGACTTGCAGTATCCAAATTATGTCTACTCAATCCAAAATATAATTATGAAATATTTGAACAAAGGTCATGGTGCTGTATTAAAATTAGAAGCATGTAAATGAGCAAGTACAGTACAGGAATTGTCTGTACCGTACTGCACTGATGTAAGGGCATATTGACAGGCTTTTTGTTAGCTGCCATACAGAGCACAGGGGGGCAGTTAAAGGGGCATGCAGTACTAGCCTGGATGTGCATGTGCTAATTGTGTAGCATGGCATGCAATCTCAGTTCAGTCATTCCTCTATGGTGTGTACTGTAAGTCAGTGAATGATAAGTTGATCATAGCGTGAGAAGAATGTACTGCATGTGACTGAGATGGCAAAGTATGCGGGTGTAACTACTACTGTTGAAGTATCTGTTTGTATATCTCAATATTTTTACTACGTTAGGCCTGAATTGTGCCTTTTAAGTAGCATGCAAAAAAGGTTACCATGCCTCTTTTTAAGAAGCAAATCTGACAGTGTTATGAGATTTGCGAATGCCTAAACTTGTTCAGTATCGCTTTAGCCGTGAGGCATGGTTGTACATCAATGATGCCAAATTATTTACATTTATTCAATATGACAATCACAGCGTGTGGTATGTATGTATTAGAAACATACAGTGCAATACACTTCAGTTCTTTATTTATAAAGAAATGTTTCACAGTGCTTTGTGTTAGTTTCTTTCCATTTCTGGTCACATCTTCTAACAGAAGGGAGGCTACCATGTCTTGCTCGCCTTTGTTCATCTGAGTAAGACAGGGGTGGGCGGAGCCTCGAGTTAGGCAATGCAGTGTGGAAAAACAAACAAGCCAAATACCTTCCCACCATGACAGCTGGGTGGAATCAAATCAAAGCCTCATGTATAGTGTCAGAGGGCTTGCACTATAATATTGTGAGGGAGGACACATTCAGATGGGAAGAGGGGTAGATAAGGTCTAGAATGGGAGGATGGGCTGGGGATGTATGGGACATGGGAGCAGGGGGGGTGGAGGGAGAGCGATGGGCGTGGGAAAGCAGCGACAATGTCGAAACAGGCTCTCGCTGTGCTTGTTTTTGCTGCTTGTGTAGAATAAGGGTTGTGATACAGAACCATGGCTCAGCTTGTTTACAGAGTTGGCCTTTTTTGCCTATCTGGCACCAACGGGGTGGTGTTGGCAAAAGGTATGTGTGTGTGCACGTGTGTGCGCGTGTGTGTGCGTGTGTGTGTGTGTGTGCTCACTGCTCCAATACACCTGTATCCAAACTCACCAGTTTGGATTAAAAGAGTCTCCATTCGTTGTCTGGGGAGTAATGCTCATTACAGAGGCACACAACACACACAGACACACACACGCATTCCACACATGTATTAACCCTCACATGAATGAGAACACTCACACACCAACGTGCTAATATTCACCTCAATGTTGTTGTGTTGTTTAATGTATACAGTAGGTCTCAGTAGTATGTATATGACTATTCTCACTCTGTATTGTAGTGTCTTTGAATGTGTATCTGTTGAGGTGAAATGTAACCTAAGCACCCTGGAGTGATATACAGGTACGACAAGATATTACATGGCAGGTATGAGTACTGTGGAGGGATGGCGCAATATCCAGAAGAAGGCTTGCACTGTTTTCACATGGTTGGTTTTGGTTTGGGGGTAGAGCATGCCCCCACACACACACACACACACACACACACACACACACACACACACACACCTACACACACACACACACACACACACACACACAGGGGGAATATTCAGCGTCTGTCTAAGCTCTTACTACCCCACCCTGATTTGAATGAAGCAGGGCAGGGCTCTGCAACACCTGCCTTCCTGGATTTAGTGGCAACCTGGCAGGTACAGCAAAGCAGAAAGAACTGCTGCAAAATCCACGCCGTGGTCAAAGTGTTGCAACTGTTCCTGAAGCATAAACAGAAAGACACCAGCTTCTAGCAGAGGGTGTATGCATTTCGACAGACAACAGTAGATTTAGGCAGACAGGAACATACCAAGGGACTGTTACGTTTACCTGCAATTCACCTACAACGTGTTGTTATGGACTACATTTTAAATGTTTTGGTTATACTTCAGGAAGCGATGCGTAACCGTTAATATAAAAAAGTGGCATTTCACTTTTGTTCCTGTCCAATGTTCACATTCCTTCTGTCTGCTGTCCCACACTGCGTCCTAAATTCCTAATGAGTATGTGTGTAGATGGCACAGTAATTGCTGGATTTCCCAAATGGCTGTTTGCAATATCCAGCAATTACCCAAACAACTGTTTGAACAATGTGAGGTCCAACTTCACGCAAACACACAGTCTGGATCAAATGTAAATATTGAGGTCTGCATTTTCTGAGTTTTGGAATATACCACAGAATAATCAAATGAAAGTATTTTGGATACTACTCTGAAAATGAAAGTATTTTGGATACTACTCTGAAACTATACCAAAAGTTGTATTGTGTGTAATTTTACATTAATCTGGCGTTCCAGGATGATTCAACCATATTCAAAGGAATTATAATCAACTGTTGACCAATGACTAAAAGCGCACACAGGCGAAGAGACAATGTGGTATATTTCTAATGCACAGTGTAATACCTGGTAGCACAATGTGGGTGTGGTGCAGTTGGCTCAGTGATAAAATGGGGGAATTCTTCATTCAAATCCTGCCGGAGGTTAGGTAGAGGAATGAAAAGGAAACATACTGTAACAGTTCAACTGAAGAAATCCTGTTGAAACTAAAATTGTGCCTTTGGGCTTTTCTCTGTTCGGGATGTGTGCTGCTCTTTTCTCTTCATGGCTTTGCACCTTATCCAAACAGGATACCAACAGGAACAGGACACCCTGTACAAGATTTGGTACTGTGGTTCAGTTGCTGAGACCCATAGTCGCGGACTATGGTTTAACAACTGAACCACAGTACCAAATCTGGTCATTTGTCATATTACACTACTATAGTCAGAATTAACGTAATTACTTTTCAAATCAGTACTCTAACAATAATTCAAATATCAGCTCCACTGAAGTCAGTTGTCCAAATGCTACACAAACATATAACCCCTAAACCAATACATATGTTTTATGTTATATCGGCCAAAACATACTGACAGATTTACTAGCACTCAACTGGAAGATACAACTAAATTGGCACACACATGTACTGTATGCTCAAGGAATGAATCATGCATGCATATTTTAGATTACTGGTATCACATGTTGGTGAAAGGCTGGTTAAAAATTATTTTTTGGTGGTAATTTGCAATTTAGCAGTTCATATTACAGTAATTCACTCGTTGACTTTGTCTAACTGTTCATTAGTTTAATTTGTAGTGTGGAAAGTTGAAAACAAATTTTTTCACAGATGTCTTTCCATTATCAATGAGATAGTGAATATTATTAAAAAATGTACACTCATAGTGTGCTATTGTCATAGGCTCATGTAGCCTAATATAGCCATATGTTTCAAAATTGCTTTTGTTTGACAAATCATTGTTGATGACTGGATAATTGACAGGTGGGTAGGGCAACTCCTGATTATCTGGTTGGCCCAGTCCTAGGTATGTGTTAATGACATCCCATGCAAGACATGTTACTAAGTCCTCCAGTTGCTTGAAACATTCTTAAAAATAGATACAATGCCAATGTATATGTAGTGTGTGTCCATACAGGATGCATGATCAAAGAGAAATTATGTGAAGCATAAGCCCAGATATTTTCACATCAAGCTATGTGTGTTTGGTTATGCGTGTGTTTAATAGACACAGGAATGGTGATAGAGAGAAAGAGAGAGATAAATATAGAGAGATGCCGAGGGAAGGTTTTACTCCTGCAAAGAAGCAGGTGGAATTCCTCAAATGTTTTGGGGAGAAGGCAGAGCAGACGTGTGGAGACTTGGAGAGCCCTCCTCAAACATACATGTTAGAATATATTATCTACGAACCTCAACGAGACAAAGAATGTGGCCGAATCATACATTGTATGATGTCTACTGGGAATGTGTGCTTGGAATGAACTTGACAGAATATAACGGTCTAAGAAACTGCTGGAAGACCTCACAGCATATAAAGAATGGCTATCTGTATGTCGGAAAATCTATTATATCTTACTGTATGCCTAAAGGTGTAATTTCTGTATTGACTTAAAGCTTTGGTCATAACAGAGAATCTTTTTCTACACCCCTCTGCCTTTCTCCAGGATGACAATGAAATCCCCTCTAGTGTCCTAGTCAAGGACTCGCTGAAAACCTCGCAGCTCAGCCAGTTGGATGAAGAAGTCGGCCAGCCCGCTGCGTCAGTTACAGGCTCTATTGACGGCAGCCGCTGTCAAGAGGAAGGCCTCCAGACCATCAGCCTGTCCTCAGACGAGGAAGACTACGGTGCCATGCCCCTGGGTGAGGATGCCATTGCCGAGAGTGAGGCCTTGCCGAGCCTGGAGACCACCCACACCTTTGAGAGATCTCGAGCTGATAAGCTGAAGCGCTCGAGCTTAAAGAAGGTGGACAGCCTTAAGAAGGCCTTCTCCCGTGAGAGCTTTGAGAAGAAGATGAACAAGATCAGCACCAAGATTGTGCCGCAGGAACGACTTGATAAAATCAAGAAGAGCTTCACCCCTAACCATCCCAAGAGTTCAAGCACCAAGAGCTCCTCTTTCAAGGTTTCTCCTATGACCTTCAACGTCAAGAAGGTGCGAGACAGCGATGTCCCCGTGCAGGATGGGGGTTCACCAGAGGATGTGGCCCACGTGGAGATCACCGCTCTCGACAGCAGAGATGGAGAGCTTCCCCTGGAAAACCTTGTAGAGGAGGGAGGAGAGGTACCAGGTTCTTCCAGTCCAGAGAGCGTGAAGGTTGACGTGGTGCTCAATGGAGATGCTGAAATGGTTGTCAATGACTTGGATAGCAGTCGTCCCGCTGGCCTGGCACCTCCAGAGCATAATGAAGATGATGGGCAGGATGAAAAAGAGGTGGCGAAGGAGCAAGAACAGCAGGAAATTGCTGTTGATGTGGCCGCAGATGGCAAGATTCCCACCGCAGCGATTACTGTAGAGCAAGCGTCTTAACTTTGTTGAGCAGAAAGGCTGTTTTTCCCATTTTGTTTTGTTCATGTTTTTTTTTTTTTTACACATTTTACCATAGTACTCACACATCAACAAGAAGACCACCTCTATTTTAAATGCCCTGACAATCTTGAGACCACTGATGGATCATTAATATATTATCACCCACACAAACACCTTTATAGTCTTATACCATGTAATATACAACTAGCAATTAAACTTCAAAAGAAAGTCAGAAATGCTAAGCAAACATGATTTGGTCCAACACTGATTATTACTGTATACACTCCAATGGGATTGAGCTGTGATCATTACGCAAGGCACCATCATTTACACTGTTCTATTGGAAACTTAAGAGTACCCCTTCTCCAGGGCGCCAGGCCAACAATCTCCCTGCTGCTGTCTTTCTGTCTCCACACCTCTCTCTCTGGCTGACAAATAGCCCTTTTGTTCTTTGTGTTTTTGTGAAAAATAGTAAATCTGGCAAGGTGGTACTGCCCATACTGTAGCTTGTGGAGGCAGCTTGTTGCCAGGTTATGTGAGTTGGAATGGTGGGTTTTATTGGCATGTTTTTTTCAGTATAGATGGCCAAAAGGTTGTGCAGAATTTATTCAGTGTCTTTATGCTATTACACCCTGAACTTATTGAACGTATAAATATATCCCAATCCTTTACACTGCCTCTTTTTGTCCAATTGTCATATGAATTTAGATCATGTAATACAACTATGCATGTTTATATACAGGAATTTTTTTTTTTTTTTTGGGGAGTACCGTAAAATAATAGTACATGTAATCATAACTGACATTCTACATGCTATATTTTGTATCAATAAATTATATTGTTTTTTGTTCTTATTTAGCTACTATATAATATAATGGGTGTCTTTCTTATTTAGATTTGCTTCAAGCATATATTTCATATGATTTCTCAACACGTTTTCTCAATGTGTTGAGAAATCATATTATGAAATATATGATAAAAAGGCACCTTACAAGCTAAACCCTACTTCACAGTTGTGATAGATTTGTGTGTGTATTGGAGATACAGTAGGAATGTTAATAAAATATGGGTATACTTTACATGATTCTAAGAATATCCTTATCACTGGGCAAGCAATATTGCTTAGTTCCTTACCCTGAGGTTTACATTTTCCACTCTGGGTGATACTAACCATGTTGGAAAATTACTCTACACATTTTGACCTAACCTCTATTCTTCGTGAAGTATTGGGTTTACAGTATATCTAGTCACAAGCTTACTGAAATCAAACACATTTATATAAAACTGTTTATCAAATGTGCCAGGTGCTGGAGATGTGAACAAAGTGGTAGGGGAAAGGAGAGAGAACAGGAGCAGCATTCCCTTGTTTGATTGATTACTCTTTTTTTTCATGTGTTTGGCTTTCTTGCTCAGACACTGAAAAAGAGCCCCTTTTGGGTCACATGTGTGGCATATGTATTTGAAAGAATGTGAGTGAAGGGTGGTGGCATTTCTTTGGAGAGAGGGGAGCCTGTTATGGGGTATTTTTACATTTACAGATACACAATCTATAAGATGTGTATAACAATATGAGTCTAGAAAACCACATGATGGCCAATTACATTTAGTGCCCATAATCACCAGCACTGCTGTAACTTATTTTTTTACTAACAATTGGGTTCAATGTTCTAAATGACAAAAACATCTTCATTTGATGCTCATAGTTTAACTATATCTTATATTGCTATATATCTATAGCATGTGCAACTTTGTGGGGTCTATTAGATGATGGCAAATCATTGAATTTAAATACTTTCTACAGTTCTTTTCAATTATGTATAGGGTTGGGCCTTTCTTGCGATATACAGTATTTAACTTTATGACAAGTTTAAACAGAGAGTGAATATAAAATAAACCAGACTACTAAATTTGAAGTATGAATAGTTTATCTTTTATAAAATCACAGGTATTTTATTTTGTATTTTTGCAATAGGCCTATAGTATGCTTAGTGCTGCACAGTAGTGAAAACAATATTGTGTGTAGAGATGAATATGTGACAGGTGGGTCAACCGCATTTAACTGTTGTTCATACAATTTTTCTACTTATAGATGTTGCATTTCTGTAAGTGCATACATGAACCTGGTTGTTCACAACATACATATACACAACATATAT